>WNWK01007628.1:0-92112 GCA_009830355.1 Cherax destructor | reverse complement strand
TAAAGCCTCTCTTCACGCACGGAGGGCCCGGGTTCAATTCTCGGCGGGGCGGAAACATTTCGAAGTGTTTCTTTACACACACACACACATACAACAGGCCTACTGTCTAATCGACATGTGCCTAGGACAAAATGGTAAGTAACTAACTAACACACACATGTAGTGGAGGCAGGATCCATTCATAGCTTTAAGAAGAGGTATGATAAAGTTCATGGCGCAGGGAGAGTGACCCAGTAGCGGTCAGTGAAGAGGCGGGGCCAGGAGCTATGACACGACCCCTGCAACCACAACTAGGTGAGTACATTATATAATATATATGTGGACCCCCGAGTAACGTAAAAACTTCACTCCAGAAGACTGCTCAAGTGCCATTACCGAACGAATTTACTTCCCTAAGGAATAATGTCACGTAGGTCAGTCTATTTGAGACCCCAAAATACACTTCCACAAGCACTTAAAATATTATACTTACATAATTGTACGATTTCCGGGGTGTTCGTTACTCGGGTCCACTGATATATATATATATATATATATATATATATATATATATATATATATATATATATATATATATATATATATAAACAAACACTGATCTCTGGCCGACGGAGACTCGACCCTACGAACCTTGTGACAGGAACGCAGTGCTTTACCGACCGTACCAATACCTTGGCATCCAGCTCACGCTAGACGTTGATCCAAGGCAGCCAGCTTTCAGGCAGGTGGCTTACAGCTTTCATCTCATCCCTGCATGCATCGACACAACTAGAGATTTTTACAATGCTAGGAATTCGCAAGAGCAGGCGAAATATTCACAAACACTGATCTCTGGCCGACGGAGACTCGACCCAACGAACCTTGTGACAAGAACGCAGTGCTTTACCGACTGTACCACACTGGATATATATATATATATATATATATATATATATATATATATATATATATATATATATATATATATATATATATATATATATATATATATATATATATATATATATATATATAATATATATATATATATATATATATATATATATATATATATATATATATATATATATATATATATATATATATATATATATATATATATATATATATATATATATATATATATATATATATATATAATTCTTTCTTTTAACAAATCGGTCATTTCCCAAAACCAAAGTGGGTGGCCCAAAGAGAAAACAAAAGTTTCTCTTTTAACTTTAGTAATGTATACAGGAGAAGTGGTTACTAGCCCCTTGCTCCCGGCATTTCAGTCGACTCTTACGACACGCAAGGCTTACAGAGGAAGAATTCTGTTCCACTTTCCCATATATATATATATATATATATATATATATATATATATATATATATATATATATTATTTGGGATGGCCCCATCACTGAAAAGATGCTTGCCAACATGCTTAGGGCTGTAACATCACACAGGGAGACTGCCCGTCTCCTAGCTGTGAGTGCACATCACTCTGGGGACTTCCTCCAAACAGTTCACACGGAATATACGTGTATTTGCGGTGATGTGCAAGCCGACCAATATGGTCTACATGGTCTAAACTGTTCCAAAACCAAGGGCTGGCATGCAAGACACAATGAAGTCAACGACATCATAAAGAAAACCCTTGCTACAGCTGGGAGAGACCCCCAATCACTAGCAGCCAACAATACCCACAACCCAGCAAACCGCCCCGACAGGATCACCATCTATCCTTGGAGGAATAGCAAGCTCTTAGCATGGGACTATACCTGTGTGTCGACACTGGCTGACACCTACATCCATCACAGTGTCGGGCGACAGGGAGGAGCTGCTGACCACAGGGAGGAGTACAAGATTGGCAAGTACAGGGACATAAGCCATCAGTATCAATTTATCAAAGTAGGATCATGGGGAAAAAATGCAACATGTTTCCTTAAAGAACTGGGTTCTAGACTCATCGATACCACCAGGGACCCAAGGGCAGCTACTTTCATGTTCCAGCTCCTCAGCGTGGCCATCCAGAGGGGAAATGCATGCTGCATACTGGGCTCGCGTCCGGCTTCGAAGTAGCTGGAGGAGATTCATAATCTTTGATATATTGTACCAATGTATTCATGTTCTTGTTTGTGTTTTCTGTCAATGTATTCTGTCTATTAAAAAGCACTCATATAATATATATAGGGGGTGGTAGGAGAAGAAAATATTCAAACAGCTCCGAGGAGAACCTAGAGTTTTCCCTGAGGTACGTTTATTGTCTTCTCTGAGGATGAGGGTCTCCAGTAAAGTTCTAGAGGTGGTACCTCCATATATATATATATAATAATATATATATATATATATATATATATATATATATATATATATATATATATATATATATATATATTAGTAAATTAAGAAAAGAGAGAGGGAGGGAGGGAGAAGCAAAGACAGTAGACCAAATAACAGAGGACGCCGACTTTATCCTGTTCTCTGTCTGTATGTTTCATAACAATAAAAAGGCTTTGAAATGAGCAGATGTAGGTAACAGCTTTAGCTTGTAAAAAGAGGTTATTAACCCTAAACCTAACCTTGTAAAACCCTGTAAAAAAGAGAGAGAGAGAGAGAGAGAGAAGAGAGAGAGAGAGAGGAGGAGAGGGAGAGAGAGAGAGAGAGGGAGGAGAGGGAGAGCGTATGTGGTGAAAATTTTCTTTCTTGTATGTCCTCTCTCATTTCCACTTTCAACACTGTACATTTACCATCATTCTGGCAACCGTTCCCGAGCTCTGCATCCCGACCCAGCTGCGTACATTGCTAGAGACTAATTTTCGGAGTGTTCTGCGTCCTTGTTCCAGGTGTGGTGGTCTCGTAGCAGCCTACGTGGTATAGCTTGTGGCAAAGGCCTCCTAGTATCACAATATTAGACTAGTGGTACAGGTAGGCTAGTGGTACAGGTCTCCTATTGACGGCTATGCGGCAGAACGCCTTGTAAATCCGATCCACATTATTGGGAATAATATTAGTGTTACATAGAGCGATAAACATCGCAGTAGACTCTCGTAGTTGGGCAGCATAAGTAGCACTTCATGTTAACTAACAAGCTGCAATCTAAGCGTAGACTAACACACTGCAATCTAAGCGTAGACTAACACGCTGCAATCTAAGCGTAGACTAACACACTGCAATCTAAGCGTAGACTAACAAGCTGCAATCTAAGCGTAGACTAACAAGCTGCAATCTAAGCGTAGACTAACACACTGCAGTCTAAGCGTAGACTAACACACTGCAGTCTAAGCGTAGACTAACACAATGCAGTCTAAGCGTAGACTAACACACTGCAATCTAAGCGTAGACTAACACACTGCAATCTAAGCGTAGACTAACACACTGCAGTCTAAGGTAGACTAACACACTGCAATCTAAGCGTAGACTAACAAGCTGAAATCTAGCGTAGACTAACACACTGCATCAAGCGTAGACTAACACACTGCAATCTAAGCGTAGACTAACACACTGCAATCTAAGCGTAGACTAACACACTGCAATCTAAGCGTAGACTAACACACTGCAATCTAAGCGTAGACTAACACACTGCAATCTAAGCGTAGACTAACACACTGCAATCTAAGCGTAGACTAACACACGCAATCTAAGCGTAGACTAACACGCTGCAATCTAAGCGTAGACTAACACGCTGCAATCTAAGCGTAGATTAACAAGCTGCAGTCTAAGCGTAGACTAACAAGCTGCAATCTAAGCGTAGACTAACAAGCTGCAATCTAAGCGTAGACTAACACGCTGCAATCTAAGCGTAGACTAACAAGCTGCAATCTAAGCGTAGACTAACAAGCTGCAATCTAAGCGTAGACTAACAAGCCGCAATGTAAGCGTAGACTAACAAGCCGCAGTCTAAGCGTAGACTAACAAGCCGCAGTCTAAGCGTAGACTAACACGCTGCAATCTAAGCGTAGATTAACAAGCTGCAGTCTAAGCGTAGACTAACAAGCTGCAATCTAAGCGTAGATTAACAAGCTGCAGTCTAAGCGTAGACTAACAAGCTGCAATCTAAGCGTAGATTAACAAGCCGCAATCTAAGCGTAGACTAACAAGCCGCAGTCTAAGCGTAGACTAACAAGCTGCATCAAAATATAACGGTCAATATCCTAGAACAAACTAAACCGAATTGCATTAGATTAGGTTTCCTAGCGGCGTTTTATGGGTTGTTCAACTTGGCAATAACATTGAGTTAGATACAAATGACCCGGAGTAAAACGACATAAGTTTTTTACGAGGAAGACAGAAATGCGAGGCGTTTTGAGGAGCTGCATATGAATAGAAGATGGAATAGGAAAGATTACTATTAAACGAGAAAAGGGAAGAGGACAGAGGGGCGTGAGGGCATAGAGAGGAGAGTTAATGAGTAAGAAGGGGACGAGGAGTGAGAGTGAGAACAAAGAGAGAAATTGATAATTTACCTAAAGGAGAGTGAGTGAGAAGAGAGTTGAGGAGTAATAGTGTGGAAAGGAGGGAGGGAGAGTGAGTACGAAGAGAGGAAATGTAAATACGGAAGAGTGGGGTTCAAGAAACGCAAGTTATTATGTAAGAGTGTGAGTGGGAAAAGAAGAGAAGAGGAGGGAGGAGAATGGTGGTGAGTAGCAGAATGGGTCAAGGGTTGAGTGAAACGCCTAGTGAGGAACCTAAGTGATGTGAGGTAAGAGCGAGTGAAGCAGGAAGATAGAAGAGAGTGAAGCAGGAAGATAGAAGAGAGTGAAGCAGGAAGATAGAAGAGAGTGAAGCAGGAAGATAGAAGAGAATGACAGGAAGATAGAAAGAGTGAACAGGAAGATAGAAAGAGTAGAAAGGAAGATAGAAGAGAGAATAGGAAGATAGAAAGAGTGAAGAGGAAGATAGAAGAGAGTGAAGCAGGAAGATAGAAGAGAGTGAAGCAGGAAGATAGAAGAGAGTGAAGCAGGAAGATAGAAGAGAGTGAAGCAGGAAGATAGAAGAGAGTGAAGCAGGAAGATAGAAGAGAGTGAAGCAGGAAGATAGAAGAGAATGAAGCAGGAAGATAGAAGAGATGAAGAGGAAGATAGAAGAGATGAAGCAGGAAGATAGAAGAGAGTAAAGCAGGAACATAGAAAAAATGAAGCAGGAAGATAGAAAGAGTGAAGCAGGAAGAAGAAGAGAATGAAGCAGGAAGATAGAAAGATAGCTAGGAAGATAGAAGAGAGTGAAGCAGGAAGATAGAAGAGAGTAAACAGGAATATAGAAGAGAGTGAAGCAGAAAGATAGAAAAGAGTGAAGCAGAAAGATAGAAGGAGGAGCAGGAAGATAGAAAGATGAAGAGGAAGATAGAAGAGAGTGAAGCAGAAGATAGAAGAGAGTGAACAGGAAGATAGAAGAGAGGAACAGGAAGATAAAGAGTGAACAGGAAGATAGAAGAGAGTGAACAGGAAGATAGAAGAAGTGAAGCAGGAAGATAGAAGAGAGTGAAGCAGGAAGATAGAAGAGAATGAACCAGGAAGATAGAAGAAGTGAAGCAGGAAGATATAAAGATGAAAGGAATAGAAGAGAAGAACAGGAAGATGAAGAGAGTGAAGCAGGAAGATAGAAGAGAGTGAACAGGAAGATAGAAGAGAGTGAAGCAGGAAGATAGAAGAGAGTGAACAGGAAGATAGAAGAGAATGAAGCAGGAAGATAAAGAGAGTGAAGCAGGAAGATAGAAAAGGGAGTGAACAGGAAGATAGAAGAGAGGAAGCAGGAAGATAGAAGAGATGAACAGGAAGATAGAAGAGAAGTGAAGCAGGAAGATAGAAGAGAGTGAAGCAGGAAGATAGAAGAGATGAAGCAGGAAGATAGAAGAGAATGAAGCAGGAAAGATAGAAAAGTGAAGCAGGAAGATAGAAGAGAGAAGCAAAGATAGAAGAGAGTGAAGCAGGAAGATGAAGAGAGTGAAGCAGGAAGATAGAAAGTGAAGCAGGAAGATAGAAGAGAGTGAAGCAGGAAGATAGAAGGAGTGAAGCAGGAAGATAGAAGAAGTGAAGCAGGAAGATAGAAGAGAGGAAACAGGAAGATAGAAGAGAGTGAAGCAGGAAGATAGAAGAGAGTGAAGCAGGAAGATAGAAAAGAGTGAAGCAGGAAGATAGAAGAGAGTGAAGCAGGAAGATAGAAGAGAGTGAAGCAGGAAGATAGAAGAGAGTGAAGCAGGAAGATAGAAGAGAGTGAAGCAGGAAGATAGAAGAGAGTGAAGCAGGAAGATAAAGGAGTGAAGCAGGAAGATAGAAGAGAGTGAAGCAGGAAGATAGAAGAGAGTGAAGCAGGAAGATAGAAAGAGATGAAGAGGAAGATAGAAGAGAGTGAAGCAGGAAGATAGAAGAGAGGAAGCAGGAAGATAGAAGAGAGTGAAGCAGGAAGATAGAGAGAGTGAAGCAGGAAGAAGAAGAGATGAACAGGAAGATAGAAGAGAGGACAGGAAGATAGAAGAAGAAAGGAAGAGAAGATAAGCGAAGATGGAAGTGAAGCAGGAAGATAGAGAGAGTGAAGCAGGAAGATAGAAGAAGTGAAGAGAAGATAGAAAAGAGAAAGTGAAGCAGGAAGATAGAAGAGAGGAACAGGAAGATAGAAGAAATGAACAGGAAGATAGAAGAGAGTGAAGCAGGAAGATAGAAGAGAGTGAAGCAGGAAGATAGAAAAAGAGAGATGAAGCAGAAGATGAAGATGAAGAAAGAAGAGAGAAGCAGGAAGATGAAGAGAGTGAAGCAGGAAGAAGAAGAAGTGAAGAGGAAGATAGAGAGAGTGAAGCAGGAAGATAGAAGAGAGTGAAGCAGGAAGATAGAAGAGAGTGAAGCAGGAAGATAGAAGAGAGTGAAGCAGGAAGATAGAAGAGAGTGAAGCAGGAAGATAGAAAATAATGAAGCAGGAAGATAGATGAGAGTGAAGCAGGAAGATAGAAGAGAGTGAAGCAGGAAGATAGAAGAGAGTGAAGCAGGAAGATAGAAGAGAGTGAAGCAGGAAGATAGATGAGAGTGAAGCAGGAAGATAGAAGAGAGTGAAGCAGGAAGATAGAAGAGAGTGAAGCAGGAAGATAGATGAGAGTGAAGCAGGAAGAGAGAAGCGGGAATTAGGTGCAAGTAAAGCATTAAGACAGGATCTAGTAAAGCAGGAAACTAAAAGAGAGTGAAGTAGGAAGATGGCAAAGATAGATGAGATAATAAGGAGCAAACAGACGGAGGAGAGATAAGAAACGCCAGAAAATAAATAAGACGGTAGGTTAAAAATAAGAGAATTTCGCTGGATTAAAGATCGCAAACACACACACTCACACACACACACACACACACAGAAGGAGAAGAGAGGGGGGAGGGGAGATAGCGAGATACGGAGGACACCAAGCCCAAGCAGGACAAACACACACACTGGAAATACCCTCAGTGGGCCTCATATCACAAACAACCCACGACACCCATACACTCTAGCACCACACCCACTTATCAGGCCCCCTGTCCCCACCCTAGCAAATGAAAACCCACGTCACAGTTACCCCACCCCCACCTCAAGCTGCACCCCACCTGCCCATACCCCAACCATACAATCACCCCACCCATGCTCCAACCCCTGCGGGCACCCTGCCCACACCCCATCCCACCAAGATCTCCCCAGGGCCACAGTATTGGAAACAAGGTTGAAGGTTTGGTACACAAATGCGGATGGAATTACGAATAAGTATGAAGAGTGGAATGAAAGAATAGATGAGGCATCCCCAGACATCATAGCGGTCACAGAAACTAAACTAAATGAGACAGTAACAGATGCAATCTTCCCATAGGGATATCAGATCCTGAGGAAAGATAGGAGGAGCAGGGGGGTGGAGGGGTCGCACTGCTTGTAAGGCACCGTTGGAGATTCGAGGAAATGGTAGGACCATCCAGTCTGGGGAGCATAAGATAATCATTGCAGTGATGTATAACCCACCACAGAACTGCAGGAGGCCAGGAGAAGAATACGATGAGAACAACAGAGCGATGGTGGACACCCTGGCGGAGGTGGCAAGAAAAGCACACATGAGCAGAGCGAAGCTACTGGTCATGGGAGATTTCAACCACAGGGAGATCGACTGGGAGAACCATGAACCACGTGGGGGTCCAGAAACTTGGAGAGCCAAGATGATGGACGTGGTACTGGAAAACCTGATGCACCAACATGTCAGGGACACGACCAAGAGAGGGAGAAGATGAACCAGCAAGACTGGACCTTGTATTCACCCTGAACAGCTCAGATATTGAAGACATAACGCACGAGAGCCCCTGGGAGCCAGTGACCATATGGTGCTTAGCTTTGAGTACACTGTAGAGCTACATGTGGAGAGGGAAACAGTATCGATAGAGACAAACCAGACTTTAAAGAGGAAACTACACGGGCTTGAGGAATTTCCTGCAGGACATCCAGTGGGAAAGGAAATGGAAGGACTGACAATAAATGAAATGATGGAATACGTAGGGGCAAAGTGCAAGAAGGCAGAGGAACGGTTTATACCCAGAGGCAAATGTTTAAATGGGAAGGCCAGAAAGAGCCCCTGGTTTACCCAAAGGTGCAGGGAGGCAAAGAATCAGAGTATCAGAGAATGGAAACGGTACAGAAGGCAAAGAACCCAAGTAAACAAAGAGATTAGTAGAAGAGCTAGAAACGAGTATGCACAAGTACGGAGGAGGCCCAGAAACAGTACGAAAACGACATAGCATCGAAAGTTAAGTCCGACCCGAAACTGATGTACAGTCACATCAGAAGGAAGACAACAGTCAAGGACCAGGTGATAAGGCTGAGGAGAGAAGATGGGGAACTCACAAGTAATGATCAAGACGTATGTGAGGAGCTCAACTTGAGGTTTAAGGAAGTATTCACAATGGAGGAAGGAAGGCAGCTGGGTAGACAGGACATGGTTCATCACCAACAAGGGATGTACCAAGTGCTAGAGGGCATACACACAACTGAGGAGGAAGTGAAGCAGTTACTCAGTGACCTCGATACCTCAAAGGCGATGGGTCCGGACAATATCTCCCGTGGGTTCTTCGGGAAGGAGCTGAGGTACTGAGTGTGCCACTTACCACAATATTCAACACATCCCTTGAAACTGGGCAGCTACCTGAGGTATGGAAGAAGGCCAACGTAGTCCCCATTTTTAAAAAGGAGACAGAAAAGAGGCACTAAACTATAGACCGGTGTCACTTACATGTATAGTGTGCAAAGTCCTGAGAAAATCATCAGGAAAAGAATGGTGGAACACCTTGAGCAGAACAGGATAATAAACACCAGACAGCATGGATTCCGGGAAGGCAAATCCTGTGTAACAAACCTCCTAGAGTTCTATGATAAAGTAACAGAGGTAAGGCAGGAGAGAGAAGGGTGGGTTGATTGCATTTTCCTGGACTGCAGGAAGGCCTTCGACACAGTTCCTCACGTGAGATTAGTAAAGAAATTGGAAGAACAAGCAGGTATAACAGGAAGGGCACTGGAATGGATCAGGGAATACCTCAAAGGGAGGCAACAACGGGTCATGGTGCGTGGTGAGGTATCACAGTGGGCGCCTATGACGAGCGGTGTACCGCAGGGGTCAGTCCTAGGACCAGTGTTATTCCTGGTATATGTAAATGACATGACGGACGGGATAGACTCAGAAGTGTCTCTATTCGCGGATGATGTGAAAATAATGAGGAGAATCACATCGGAAGAGGACCAGGCAGGGCTGCAAACAGACCTGGACAAGCTCGACATCTGGTCTAGCAGTTGGCTTCTCGAATTCAATCCCTCCAAATGCAAAGTCATGAGGATCGGAGAAGGGCAAAGAAGACCGCTGACAGAGTACAAGCTAGGCGGACAAAGGCTACAAACCTCGGCAAAGAAGAAAGACCTTGGAGTGAGTATAACGCCTAGCACGTCTCCGGAGGCACACATCAACCAGATAACTGCGGCAGCATATGGGCGTCTGGCAAACCTTAGATTAGCGTTCCGTTACCTTAACAAGGAATCGTTCAAGACACTGTATACCGTGTACGTCAGGCCCATACTAGAATATGTAGCACCAGTCTGGAACCCACACCTGGTCAAGCACGTAAGGAAACTAGAGAAAGTGCAAAGGTTTGCGACAAGGTTAATTCCACAACTCAGGGGTCTGTCTTAGGAAGAAAGGTTGAGGGAAATAGGACTAAGAACACTGGAGGAAAGAAGGGTCAGAGGAGACATGATAACGACATACAAAATACTGCGGGGAATTGACAAGGTAGATAGTGACAGGTTGTTTCAGAGAGGGAACACAGAAACAAGGGGACACAACTGGAAGCTGAAGACTCAGATGAGTCAAAGGGATGTCAGGAAACATTTCTTCAGCCACAGAGTAGTCAGGAAGTGGAATAGTCTAGAGAAAGATATAGTGGAGGCAGGAACCATACATAGTTTTAAGACAAGGTATGATAAAGCTCATGGAGCAGGGAGAGCAGAGACCCAGTAGCAGACAGCGAAGAGGCGGGGCCAGGAGCTAAGTCTCGACCCCTGCAACCACAATTAGGTGAGTACAATTAGGTGAGTACACACACACACACACACACACACACACACACACACACACACACACTGGAGGACAGGAGAGATAGAGGGGACATGATAACGACATATAAGATACTGAGAGGAATAGACAAGGTGGACAGAGACAGAATGTTCCAGAGATGGGACACAGCAACAAGGGGACACAGTTGGAAGTTGAAAACTCAAATGAATCACAGGGATGTTAGGAAGTATTTCTTCAGTCACAGAGTGGTCGGGAAGTGGAATAGCTTGGGAAGCGATGTAGTGGAGGCAGGTTCCATACATAGCTTTAAGGAGAGGTATGATAAAGCTCATGGAGCAGGGAGCGTGACCCAGTAGCGGCCAGTGAAGAGGCGGGGCCAGGAGCTATGAATCGACCCCTGCAACCACAACTAGGTGAGTACAACTAGGTGAGTACACACACACACACACACAACACCACAGGACTATTTAATCTGCTGTCTGCCACAAGTGACGGCTCAATAGCTTTTCCCAGAGGCAAAACTTGAGTTAAAAACCTTCACATTTTAATGTTTATAATTGCTCCTCACACTTGCTATTCTGTACATTAATTACTTGAGCAGTCCTTTCCTCTTTTATCCTCTGAGACACAACTAACAGCGGCTCTCAGCTTGTAACTTCAAATTCAACTTTACCATCACCTTCTCTCAACACCAAATGTTATAGTTGTTATTATTATTAATATTATTATTAATATTATTATTATTATTAATATTATTATTATTATTATTATTATTATTATAAGTATTTTGTTATTATTATTATTATTGTTATTGTTGTTATTTTGTTATTTATTATTATTATTGTTATTGTGTTTATTATTATTATTGTGTTTATTATTATTATTTACCCAAAATGCTAAACCAATGTTGGAATTCAGCGCCAGGAGTGTTAAAGGCTCGAGCCTCTGTTCCACAATGCGTGAACCATATAGGTTACCAAACCGTACTCAACTATTTGTGATATCAACTTTGTTACTCGCCCCAGTTGCCAAAATAACTAGTAAATAGCCCATAAAAACTGCATTGATTTCTATCTTTTTCTATCCTTTTTTTTTTTTTTTGCTGTTCGATTAAAAATTCCCAACGAAATTTACATATAGATGAAACTTGTTCAATAATTAAGTACAGAAACGCGAGAAGTTTCAGTTGATTGCATTGGTGTCTTTACGGTACAGTATGCAAATCTGATTATATATATATATATATATATATATATATATATATATATATATATATATATATATATTTATTTATTTGCTTGACTCCATTTAAGTTTATGATTTAACACTGAAAATAAAATTTTTGAAAAATCTGAGCACACTTTTCAATAAGAATATAACAAGAAATTTGCCGTAGATATTGGAAATGTTCTGTCACTCCAGTTATTCCATGTGTGTGTGTACTCACCTAGTTGTGGTTACAGGGGTCGATTCATAGCTCCTGGCCTGTGTTTGTATGTGTGTGTGTGTGTGTGTGTGTGTGTGTATGTATTATTTTCATAACATATATCCTCTTTTCTCAGTCCTCATCTTTCAAACTAACTCCCTCCTTCCTAATCATTGTTTCTTATCTCTTTCTCTCCTTTCTCCCACTTTTTCTTTCCATTTTCCCCCTCATTCTCTCCCTTATTCCTTCCTCCCACCAAATAAAAATATCGACATCCTCTGACATTTCTTATCTTCAATCCTCACTAACTCTTGCTAGATACATATCAATACTCTCCCCGGGTCTCTCATAACAGTCTTTTATCTTTTCCACTCTGTTTCTCCTGGCTCTGTCTCTCTCTGTTTCTGTCTGTATGTCTGTCTGTCTGTCTGTCTCTCTCTCTCTCTCTCTCTCTACCTGTCCCTTCAGTTCTCTCATACTTTCTTCATTTTTGTTTCCTCTCATGGCTATCGTCTAGTTTAATATCCATATCTACAAGGTAATCTACTCTCCTCCACATCACCTGCTGGAGTATAGCACATCTCACGAACACATCACCTGCTGGAGTATAGCACATCTCACGAACACATCACCTGCTGGAGTATAACACATCTCACGAACACATCACCTGCTGGAGTATAACACATCTCACGAACTTACTATCAACTCCTGGGGTCACTTCCCGACCCCCTACCCCTGCAGACCTAATATCACTGAATCCAACATAAATAATAAGCATCAAAAGCAAAAACACTCTTTCATTAACACTCAGAATAGATTTTATCGAAAATGTTTTGAAGAAACGTTCTTGGCTTAGATTTCCAGGCAGCACCCACTTGCACTGCGGGAAAGTTAGCAGACGCCACCTTACCTTCAGGTAGACTCATGCATAGTATTATAGTGCGGCAATGGAGTTATTATGTATCTAACGTATAGTCTGCATTTATTGTGAGTATATCTTTATTGCAATTAACTAAATTTTTGCACTATGCCTTATTAAGCTCCTCCCAGTCTTATTTAACACCGTCTCCCACTGACAAGACAAGACAAGAAAGTTTAGGTAAGACCCTTGTAGGGTGAGCGGGGAGGTGGGGACAGGGGAAGAGTAGATTGGTGAGAGGAAGGTTATGAGTAGAAGAGATAGTGCAAGGGCTTAACCCAGCAGCTAGGCGCTCGTGGGGCCGACTGGAGAAGCAGGAGGGGTAGTCTGAGGACGAGAATGCATCGTTCTTAGTTGGAGAAAGTCTTGATCCTTGGGTAGCTTGCAGCAGGAGGGAAGGCAGGTGGGGACAACAGACGCAGCTCAGTTGTGGGTGTTATTTAGCGTGGAGCATATGAGGAAGAGCCGTTTACAAATTTCTTGAAATTGATTCTGGAGAGGTGGTACAGTTTTGTTTTATTACCATAAGTAAAACTGAGTGGTTTTGTGAGCTCCAGAACTTGGGTAAGAGTGAAATGATGTGGAGTCTCACAAGCGAATATAACAGACCCAGCACAGAGCCCTTTGTACAGTTCCGTGTAGGTCATAGTGTGTAGAAAGTCAGGTTGTGCCAAGTAGGTGAACTTGTGCAGGAGTCATCAACATCTTCCTCCTCTTCCTCAGAAGAGGATACAGAGGGCGAGTCTTGGTTCATTGCAGTAGTGGTGAAAGAAGTCGATGGTGGCCTCTCATTGGTGGGATTTGGAGGAGTCTCGTCATATGAAGGCGGTGGTGGTAGAGAAGCTGTTTGAGAGAAGCTTACTGGTGTGGAAACATTGACATTATCTGAGGTGGCCTTGAGTATGGCAGAAGAAGGTGGGGAAGCAGCAAAAGCAAACTCTGGCATGTTGTTCAACCTGAAGAACTCATTAATGGTGGTGGAGGGCTCTCCAAGTTTCCTTGGAGAGCCATATTCTGCATATGGGCATACACCATACAGTAGTAAATTTTGTTTAGGTCACAGTCAGGTATGAAGGTGGTTGTGGAGGGTTGAATAGCCTGGAGAAGTTTAGTGGTATCAGCGTGTAATTTGGTGACAGCAGAGTAAGTAGGAGATCTGGAAGAGGACTGTGCTGCTTCTTGAGTTTTTTCTCAGTATTTCACGCCGTGTAGGACATTTTGCAGCAAGAGTGTGGTGGTTGCTCTTGCAATTCAGGCAAGTTGGTGTTGGTGGAGTGGTAGTGGAGCAGGTCTTGAAATCGTGGCCCTCAAAACCACAGGTCGTGCAAAACTTCCTATAGTTGATCGGGCAGTCCTTAATGATGTGCATATAAGAATAGCAGTTCCAGCAGTGTGGGATATAGTGGTACCTTTCTGCTTCAATATAACTGGGGCTTGTGAAGTAATAATAGATTGCCAGACCCTCAGCCACAGCATGGGCAGCCATGGTCACATCAGCAAAAGTGATTTTTAACATGGATGAAGCAGTAAGGATTTTGGTAATGCCCTCCACTGTAGCCAGGGAGTTCTGGTCTTCAGTGGGGGTCTTGAGGTCATCATTGGGTTATGAAGTAAGAAGTTTATTCAGTTTCCCTTAAAGCCGGAGAGGACATGACGGTAAAGCCTCGGTCAGTGAGAGTGGTGGTGGTGGCGGCGGAGGTGAGTAGCTTTTCAGCCTCAACATCATCGTTGCACACGACAATGAAGGAGTCCTGGAGCGTCAGAATAGTGTTAAATTTCACTTGCAAACCGCCCCTAACGGCAGCTACAATTGCAAGTTTTGAGGAGACGTTCACAGTTCCAATGCCAGGTTTAATCTTAACGCGATTAGAGTAACGCATCGTGAAAAATCAAAGACGATGACAATGAAGGTGAAGGTTCTCCTCCCCAACGAGGATCGTAGGGAGACTGTAAACGAGGATCGTAGGGAGACTGTAAACGAGGATCGTAGGGAGACTGTAAACGAGGATCGTAGGGAGACTGTAAACGAGGATCGTAGGGAGACTGTAAACGAGGATCGTAGGAGACGTAAACGAGATCGTAGGAGATAAACGAGGATCGTAGGGAGACTGTAAACGAGATCGTAGGGAGACTGTAAACGAGGATCGTAGGGAGACTGTAAACGAGGATCGTAGGGAGACTGTAAACGAGATCGTAGGAGACTGTAAACGAGATCGTAGGAGACTGTAAACGAGGATCGTAGGAGACTGTAAACGAGGATCGTAGGGAGACTGTAAACGAGATCGTAGGGAGACTGTAAACGAGGATCGTAGGGAGACTGTAAACGAGGATCGTAGGGAGACTGTAAACGAGGATCGTAGGGAGACTGTAAACGAGGATCGTAGGGAGACTGTAAACGAGGATCGTAGGGAGACTGTAAACGAGGATCGTAGGGAGACTGTAAACGAGGATCGTAGGGAGACTGTAAACGAGCATCGTAGGGAGACTGTAAACGAGGATCGTAGGGAGACTGTAAACGAGCATCGTAGGGAGACTGTAAACGAGCATCGTAGGGAGACTGTAAACGAGGATCGTAGGGAGACTGTAAACGAGCATCGTGGGGAGACTGTAAACGAGCATCGTAGGGAGACTGTAAACGAGGATCGTAGGGAGACTGTAAACGAGCATCGTAGGAGACTGTAAACGAGGATCGTAGGGAGACTGTAAACGAGCATCGTAGGGAGACTGTAAACGAGCATCGTAGGGAGACTGTAAACGAGCATCGTAGGGAGACTGTAAACGAGGATCGTAGGGAGACTGTAAACGAGCATCGTAGGGAGACTGTAAACGAGGATCGAGCTAACGAGACGAGGAGACTGTAAACGAGCATCGTAGGGAGACTGTAAACGAGGATCGTAGGGAGACTGTAAACGAGGATCGTAGGAGACTGTAAACGAGGATCGTAGGAGACTGTAAACGAGGATCGTAGGGAGACTGTAAACGAGGATCGTAGGGAGACTGTAAACGAGGATCGTAGGGAGACTGTAAACGAGGATCGTAGGGAGACTGTAAACGAGGATCGTAGGGAGACTGTAAACGAGGATCGTAGGGAGACTGTAAACGAGGATCGTAGGGAGACTGTAAACGAGGATCGTAGGGAGACTGTAAACGAGGATCGTAGGGAGACTGTAAACGAGGATCGTAGGGAGACTGTAAACGAGGATCGTAGGGAGACTGTAAACGAGATCGAGGGACTGTAAACGAGGATCGTAGGGAGACTGTAAACGAGGATCGTAGGGAGACTGTAAACGAGGATCGTAGGGAGACTGTAAACGAGGATCGTAGGGAGACTGTAAACGAGGATCAGAGGAAGAGCTGTGACGAACGAGGATCGTAGGGAGACTGTAAACGAGGATCGTAGGGAGACTGTAAACGAGGATCGTAGGGAGACTGTAAACGAGATCGTAGGAGACTGTAAACGGCATCGTAGGGAGACTGTAAACGAGCATCGTAGGGAGACTGTAAACGAGGATCGTAGGGAGACTGTAAACGAGCATCGTAGGGAGACTGTAAACGAGGATCGTAGGGAGACTGTAAACGAGCATCGTAGGGAGACTGTAAACGAGCATCGTAGGGAGACTGTAAACGAGGATCGTAGGGAGACTGTAAACGAGGATCGTAGGGAGACTGTAAACGAGGATCGTAGGGAGACTGTAAACGAGGATCGTAGGGAGACTGTAAACGAGGATCGTAGGGAGACTGTAAACGAGGATCGTAGGGAGACTGTAAACGAGGATCGTAGGGAGACTGTAAACGAGGATCGTAGGAGACTGTAAACGAGGATCGTAGGGAGACTGTAAACGAGGATCGTAGGGAGACTGTAAACGAGGATCGTAGGGAGACTGTAAACGAGCATCGTAGGGAGACTGTAAACGAGGATCGTAGGGAGACTGTAAACGAGCATCGTAGGGAGACTGTAAACGAGCATCGTAGGGAGACTGTAAACGAGGATCGTAGGGAGACTGTAAACGAGCATCGTAGGGAGACTGTAAACGAGCATCGTAGGGAGACTGTAAACGAGCATCGTAGGGAGACTGTAAACGAGGATCGTAGGGAGACTGTAAACGAGGATCGTAGGGAGACTGTAAACGAGGATCGTAGGGAGTCTGTAAACGAGGATCGTAGGGAGACTGTAAACGAGGATCGTAGGGAGACTGTAAAGATGAGAGTCAGAGCTGCTGCGACTTCACAGGGCGAGGTCTGTAATTTATGCATCCGGAGGCTCCCACTGAGGTGACCCTATATACGAAACACATTCACATTTACCTGCTGCCTTACCATAAGTGTGTAAGCTGAAGTAATATATATGCTAAGAGTTTTGTTCCCATTTTAAAAGGTAAACAATTGTTGAATGTAAGTGTACAGGTGAATTGCAATTTTAATGAGCTACATGTTATAATTATACACATTATGTGTATTTATAAGATGCATATACTTAGGATGTAAATACAAATGATATATATGTTTAGAATTCGCAGAACAGGTGAAATATTCACAAAAACTAATGTCAGGTCGAAGGAGACTCGAACCTACGAACCTTGGAACAAGGTGCGCAGTGCTCTACTAACCGTACCACTTGGTCCAATACCTTAGCTCCCAGCTAACGCTAGACGTTTTGATCCAAGGCAGCCAGCCTTCAGGCTGGTGGTTTTAAGCTTTTCATTCCATCTCCTGCATGCAACGACCTGTTCTGCGAATTCTAAACATTGTAAAAATCTCTGGTCGGTCGATGCATGCAGGAGATGAGATAAAACACTTAAAACCCCCTGCCTGAAGGATGGCTGACTTGGACCAAATCGTCTAGCGTTAGCTGGGTGCCAAGGTAGTGGACCAGTGTGAAACGATGAGTAGAACACAGCGTACCTTGTCCCGGGGTTCGTAGGTTCGAGTCTCCTTCGACCTGAGATTAGTGTTTGTGAATATATATATATATATATATATATATATATATATATATATATATATATATATATATATATATATATATATATATATATATATATATATATATATATATATATTCAGTGGAACTCGGTTTTGTATACTTAGTTTGTATGTAAAACTATAGTTATTCTCTATAAAATGTATTTTTTGTTAATATTTCCCATTAGAAATAATGTAAATCCAATTAATCCGTTCCGGACACCCAAAAAAAAAAAAAAAAAATTATTGAGAATAACTATAGTTTTACATACAAACTAGGGCATACGAAAATCGAAAACTTACGATTTGGCTTAAATAGCTCTTCTTGACGAATAAGGCAAGCGAAAATTTGTGTATGCAATAATTTCGCAAAAATCATTCAAAGCCTAACGAAAAATATATATTTCATTGTGTTTGTTTATTATTAAATTATTGTTACCTTATCTAAATTGTATTTAGTTGAATTAGGCTAAATTAAATTGCGCTTGTTATAATAAGGTTAGGTAAGTTTTCTAAGGTTCTTTTGGTACAAAATAATTCATTTTTATATTAACATAAATGAAAAAATGTATCTGTAAACGAATAACAGAAAATTTTAGAAAGGACTTAATTTTAAAGGAGTTCTTTCTAATTGACCAATTTTACCTATTCAGCACGACACATATATATATATATATATATTTATATTTATATACACATACACAAAACAAGCCACGGGATTGGTGCAAAGTGGCACCAGGAGAAATGAAGGAAAGTTTTCTCAGAGTATGGCAGCGTGACACCCGCTAGCACCTCTCTCAGAATGCAAGAGGCACGGCCGGATGCCAGCCACCCACAAGCCCCCTTCATGGGGGGGGTAGGGTCGTAGGTGAGCTTGTTGGGGGCTTGTGGGCTTAGCCCACCCGACCCCAGTTGGGGGTCGGGTGGGCTAGTTGTTGTACCTACTGCAGACAGCAGGAGGAATAACAATGGAGATTTAATAGCCAGTACTAAGCTTCTTAAGTCATGTGACAGAAGAGATTACGTTACAATAGTGGATAAAACACATGTAGAATGCAGCTATTGTGTGTAACTTTCTAATTAATATAATAGTAGGAGTGAAGGCGCTCATTTGTCAGCTGACAATACCCGATGTCCCAGGACCTTGTAGAATGTTCAGGAAATACTCTCTGTGTCGATTAATATGCCTGTATTATTTATGGACCCCTACTATTCCGATTTTTCATTTCTATAATAACTAAAAAAATAATATTGACCTTACTGAAAGGCTCCTGAAATTAAGTGTTTCACACGACTTTACCCTTGTGAGTTTCGATGTCACAGCTCTGTTTACCAGAGTCCCTGTCCCAGACTTGCTTACGTACCTTCAAGAGGAATTGGAAAATTTTCCCTTGTTCTACCCCACGAATATAATTATTGAACTGATTAAACTTTGTGTTATTGATTGCAAGGTTGTGTTTGAAGGCATTGTACTATGCTCGAGAACAAGTCATGGCCATGGGAAATCCCTCAGCCCCTTACTCAGCAACCTGTATATGGAATTCTATGAGACTAGACTACTTAAAGACATTTTTCCCAAATAATGATAGGTGGTTCAGATACGTAGATGATGTTCTTTGCCTTTCGCCTAGAAATCACAACATTGATGAGTTCCTCCCTAGACTCAGTGGTCTGGTACCTTCCATTAAGTTAACAATAGAACTTGAAATAGACAACGCTCTACCCTTCCTATATGCTTTAATCCATCATGTCGACAGAAGATTCAAATTTGCAGTTTACAGGAAGACCATCAATGTGTTGTTATACATTCATTATTATTCCAATCATGAATCTAGGGTTAAAAGGATTGTTTTCCTTACAGTGTTCATGACAGATCTGCGTATTGCAGTCCTGAGTATTTTGAAGATGAAATCAACAAGATATTTAACATAGCCACAAAATTGGGATACCCAGGGATTTAGAGAAGGCCCTACTGTCAGTTAGGAAGACTTTCTACAAGACTGAACCTAAGAAACATGAGATAGGGTCACTAAAGACTGTCCCATCACACGGGTCACTAAAGATTGTCCCATCACATGGGTCACTAAAGATTGTCATTTCACCTGGGTCACTAAAGATTGTCATTTCACCTGGGTCACTAAAGATTGTCCCATCACCTGGGTCACTAAAGATTGTCCCATCACCTGGGTCACTAAAGATTGTTCCCTTCTACAATGATCTTTTTCATTACTTACTGACTGTGCCATATATCTCTGCAACATAGTGCACCACAACATTCAGTGTGCAATATATGTTAACATTCATACATCACAGTACATAAAAACATATCCTCCCAGAAAAAATGTACTGGTCTTACCATACAATGAAAATCTGGTCTGCCTGCGTGAGGCACTAAAAAAGTTTAATATAAACCTTATTTTCAAAAACACTGGGACAGTGAAACAGAGATTGATTAAAAACACACTGCCTAATAATGTAGGTGGTGTTTACAAAGTCCCATGCACTCTGTGCCACTCTCATATATTGGTCAGACAGATAAACCTCTGGAGACCAGATTATCCCAACACCAGTACTCAATCACGACGGGCCAGGAGTCAAATGCGATCTTTAACAATGCCATTTCTCATAATCACCCACCGGGGTGGGCTGCTGCCCAGATCATTGTACCCAACAGTTCTGTCATGGAAAGAACCATAATTGAATCCTCTCTCTTGAAACATGATAGGAATGTCGTATATAACTCAAATTTTGGGCTGTACAAACTCGATATCTATTTAGTAGTCTCTCTTGTGCACAGCCTTAAACGACAATGTTACACGAAAATGCAGGATTACTCGTTATGCCATGGGGTCTCATGATGTTCCCGTGACGTTCAACCAGAGTCTGTGCATGAACATCATGTTAAGTTCGTCGAGAACGTCGAAATATAACATCATGTTAGGTCCATCGTGAACGGCGACATAATGTATAACCCGCCCAGCTACTACTGCATGAAGGTATCGTAAGGTTACAGGTACTCTAGGCCAAGTGGTTACAATCACTGACTACAACATGATCGATATAACATCATTAGTTAGGAAGTGGGCATGGGGGCTCACTTAGGTATGGGTGCGCAAGTGTGGATATCCTAGGATAACCCAAAAAAAGAGGCAAATAGAGTAATCTATTGAGGTACTAATCTGTGTAGGTACAGCAGTACAAAAGGTACACATAGTTGATTGCAACTAGTTTAATAGTTTACAGAATTAGGCTGTTAGTGGCGTTAAAAAGAAAAAAATCAGGACTTGTCTAGTTATTATAGTAAATAATACAGGCATATTAATCGACAATGAGAGTATTTCCTGAACATTCTAGAAGGTCCTGGGACATGGGGTATTGTCAGCTGACAAATGAGCGCATTTATTCCTTCTATTTCATTAATTAGAAGTTTACACACAAATAGCTGTATTTGTATGTGTATTATCCACTATTGTAACGTAATATCTTAGGTCACATGACTGGCAATTAAATATCCTAGTTATTCTACCTCCTGCAATCTGCAAACTTTAACGCATGGCCCACCCAACCCCAAATGGGGGTGGGGTATGGGGGGCTTGTGGGTGGGTGGCATTCGGCAGTGCCTCTCGCATTCTGAGAGAGGTGTTGACGGGTGTCACTCACGCTACCATACTCTGAGAAAACTTCCCCTCATTTCTCCTGTTGCTACCCTTGCAACATTGCACAACTCCTGATGATGCATTAAGAAGTGTGAAAGTACTACTTGATCTAAAGATTTTCACCCTCTGTGGCTTGTCTTGCGTTGTTAACAAGTTTATATACAAATAACTTGCGTTGTTAACAAGTTTATATACAAATAACTTGCGTTGTTAACAAGTTTATATACAAACAAACACATGACAGCTTATTACCATGAACAAAAAGACAGTCAACAACAAATAACAAAACTAACGACAGAACAGATTGTCACTTAAACAAAATATATATAAAAAAAAACAGAATTATCAGCACATTATATAACATTACGTCGACAATTTCGACACTTATCAGAACAAATGAAAGTATATACAATGAAATTAATTACCATAATAATGAATCCTGACTAGCTGTTGGAGTGTGAGCAGGGTAACATTTTGTGAAGGGATTCAGGGAAACCAGTTAATTGATTTAGTTGGACTTGAGTCCTGGAAATGGGAAGTACAATGCCTGCACTTTAAAGGAGAGGTCTGGGATAGTGACAGCTGGGAGGGACAATTCTCAGCTGTCGTATCTGAGCTCCTCTGCAAAGACAGGGATTATGTATGAGTGTGGTGAAAGTGTTGAATGATGATGAAAGTATTTTCTTTTTGGGGATTTTCTTTCTTTTTGGGTCACCCTGCCTCGGTGGGAGACGGCCGACTTGTTGAAAAAAAAAATGCATCCGTACATTCTTGGTATAATAAACATATGCCATTCACCCTTTCAGTCCCCTAGCAAATTCCTAATCGTCATATTTCTATAACTATCAGGAAAATCCACGTTCCAGGTCCCCCCATAAATCTTACTGTTCCTTCATTTTGTTCGATATATATGTCCCGCAATGCCTCTAATTCTAACCTCTATCCCAGCCTCCCTCAATATCCATGATACATAAACATAAGCAACCACCAAATACATGAGAGCCCTACTTACGTCCACCCCCACACCCCCAATGTCTAAACTTAAAGCCCGTAACACCGATATAACACCCCCTCCATCCTACGTATCGCGCCCCCGAACCATGATCGAACACGTCCCAAAAACTCACAAAAATATACTGCGTGAAAAGCTGAGTCCTCTACCCCACATCTACCACAAACTGGAGATGCAGCCAACCCAATCCTATATAGAAGAACCCTCGACGCACACGGACTGGTGGCAGGACACACACACACACACACACACACACACACACACACACACACACACACACACACACACACACATACACACACACACACACACACACACACATACACACAGGATGAGCCCGTGGTTCACCCAAAAGTGCAGGGAGGCCAAAACCAAATGTGCTAGAAGGCAAAGGACCCTGGAGAATAAGGAGAACAGTCGTAGAGCCAGAAATGAATATGCACAGGTAAGAAGGGAGGCCCAACGACAAAATGAAAATGACAAAGCAGCGAAAGCCAAATCTGACCCAAAGCTGTTGTACCGCCACTTCAGGAGGAAAACAACAGTCAAGGACCAGGTGATCAGGCTAAGGAAGGAAATATGTGAGGAACTCAACATGAGATTCAAAGAAGTGTTCACAGAGGAGACAGAAGGGACTCCAGAAAGACGGAGAGGTAGGGTACACCACCAAGTGTTGGACACAATACATGCAACTGAGGAAGAATTGAAGAGGCTGCTGAGTGAGCTAGATACATCATAGGCGATGGGGCCGGAAAACATCTCTCCATGGGTCATGAGGGAGCAGTGGCGCTATGTGTACCACTAACAACAATATTCAACACATCTATCGAAACAGGGAGACTACCTGAGGTATGGAAGACAGCAAATGTAGTCCCAATTTTTAAAAAAGGAGACAGAGATGAGGCACTAAACTACAGACCAGTGTCACTAACATATATAGTATGCAAAATCATGGAGAAGATTATCAGGAGAAGAGTGGTGGAACACCTAGAAAGGAATGAGCTTATCAATGACTGCCAACACGATATCAGGGACGGGAAATCCTGTGTCACAAACCTTCTGGAGTTCTATGACAGAGTGACAGCAGTAAGACAAGAGAGAGAGGGGTGAGTAGATTGCATTTTCTTGGACTGTAAGAAGGCGTTTGACACAGTTCCACACAAGAGATTAGTGCAAAAGCTGGAGGACCAGGCAGGGATAACAGGAAAGGTACTCCAGTGGATCAGGGAATACCTGTCAGGAAGACAGCAGCGAGTCATGGTACGTGGCGAGGTGTCAGAGTGGGCGCCGGTGACGAGTGGGGTTCCACAGGGGTCAGTCCTAGGACCGGTGCTGTTTCTGGTATAGGTGAACGACATGACGGAAGGAATAGACTCCGAAGTGTCCCTGTTTGCAGATGATGTGAAGTTGATGAGAAGAATTTAATCGGAAGAGGACCAGGCAGAACTACAAAGGGATCTGGACAGGCTGCAAGCCTGGTCCAGAAATTGGCTCCTGGAGTTCAACCCCACCAAGTGCAAAGTGATGAAGATTGGTGAAGGGTAAAGAAGACCGCAGACGGAGTACAGTCTAGGGGGCAAGAGACTACAAACCTTAATCAAGGAAAAAGATCTTGAGGTGATTATAACACCAGGCACATCTCCTGAGGCGCACATCAACCAAATAACTGCTGCAGCATACGGGCGCCTAGCAAACCTAAGAACAGCATTCCGACATCTTAATAAAGAATCGTTCACGACCCTGTACACTGTGTACGTTAGGCCCATACTGGCGTATGCAGCACCAGTTTGGAACCCACACCTAGCCAAGCACGTAAAGAAGCTAGAGAAAGTGCAAAGGTTTGCAACAAGACTACGGGACTAGGAGGACAGGAGGGTTAGGGGAGACATGGTAACGACAAACAAAATACTGCGAGGAATAGATAAGGTGGACAGAGACAGGATGTTCCAGATATGGGACACAGACACAAAGGGTCACAATTTAAAGTTGAAGACTCAGATGAGTCAAAGGGATGTTAGGAAGTATTTCTTCAGTCACAGAGTTGTCAATAAGTGGAATAGTCTGGCAAGTGAGGTAGTGGAGGCAGGAACCATGCATAGCTTTAAGACGAGGTATGATAAAGCTCACGGAGCAGGGAGAAAGAGGAACTAGTAGCGATCAGTGAAGAGGCAGGGCCAGGAGCTGAGTCCCGACCCCTGCAGCCACAAATAGGTTAGTACACAAGGGATTAGTGCAAAAGTTGGAGAACCAGGCAGGGGTAACAGGGAAGGCACTACAATGGATCAGGAAATACCTGTCAGGAAGACAACAGCGAGTCATGGTCCGTGGCGAGGTGTCAGAGTGGGCGCCTGTGACGAGCGGGGTTCCACAGGAATCAGTCCTATGACCGGTGCTGTTTCTGGTATTTGTGAACGACATGACTGAAGGAATAGACTCCGAAGTGTCCCTGTTTGCAGATGATGTGAAGTTGATGAGAAGAATTCAATCGGACGGGGACCAGGCAGAGCCACAAAGGAATCTGGACAGGCTGCAGGCCTGGTCCAGCAATTGGCTCCTGGAGTTCAACCCCACCAAGTGCAAAGTGATGAAGATTGGGGAAGGGCGAAGAAGACCACAGACAAAGTGCAGTCTAGGGGGCCAGAGTCTACAAACCTCACTCAAGGAAAAGGATCTTGGGGTGAGTATAACACAAGGCACATCTCCTGAGGCGCACATCAGCGAAGGCGCACATTCAGTGAAGAGGCGGAGCCAGGAGCTGAGTCTCGACCCCTGCAACCACAATTAGGTGAGTACAATTAGGTGAGTACATCAACTAAATAACTGCTGCAGCATACGGGCGCCTATCAAACCTAAGAACAGCATTCCGACATCTTAATAAAGAATCGTTCAGAACCCTGTACACTGTGTACGTTAGGCCCAAATTGGAGTATGCAGCACCAGTTTGTAACCCACACCTAGCCAAGCACGTAAGGAAACTAGAAAAAGTGCAAATGTTTGCAACAAGACTAGTCCCGGAGCTAAGGGGTATGTCCTACGAGGAGAGGTTAAGGGAAATCGACTTGACGACACGAGGAAAGGAGAGATAGGGGGGACATGATAACGACATATAAAATACTGAGAGAAATTTACAAGGTGGACAGAGACAGAATATTCCAGAGATGGGACACAGCAACAAGGGGACACAGTTGGAAGTAGAAGACTCAGGTGAATCACAGGGATGTTAGGAAGTATTTCTTCAGTCACAGAGTTGTCGGGAAGTGGAATAGTTTGGAAAGCGATGTAGTGGAGGCAGGATCCATACATAGCTTTAAGAAGAGGTATGATAAAGCTCATGGAGCAGGGAGAGAGTGAATTAGTATCGACCAGTGAAGAAGCAGGGCTAGGAGGTATGACTCGACCCCTGGAACCACATATAGGAGAGTAAGTTAACAGTAGATGTATTCTTGCCTCCCTCTTGGCCATACAGTCAATAAACACAGATTAAGTTGTAATAGACAACTGCCAATGAATAAACAGAAGGATGGACGGGGGCGCGAACTGCGGCCTCTATGACTGATGGTCCGACGTTCTACCGTCTTCGCCGTCTTCGGATTCTCAACTTACACGCCGCGGTTCGATCTCCCTGTTCATCATTTTGTTTATTCATCAACAGTTCTTTATTATAACTTAATGTGTGTTTTTATACTTTCTTTCTGCCTGATCTCCTTCGGCCAGAGATCAGTGTTTGTGATATATATATATATATATATATATATATATATATATATATATATATATATATATATATATATATATATATATATATATAATATATATAATATATATATATATATATATATATATATATATATATATATATATATATATATATATATATATATATATATATATATATATATATATATATATATATATATAATTTTGCATCGTCATGTTTTTCACGTCCAATATTGGGCATATTAAGCCATTAACATTTTCTGGTCTGTAATGATGATTTGCACATGTCTTGGTGAAAGACACCCGCCATGTTTAAGACATCATATCCACCATTAGCTTAACATCAGCAGTGTAGCAGTTAACACAGCATTACTGCGATCAGCACAGCAGCAAATCTTCACAGGCAGCAGGCGCTGGAAAATACCCCCAAGAAAAGTAAGGGTACTATTACACAAAGGGGAAATCTTAATAAATGTGACGGTACCAAGGCTTTTCAACGCTCTCCCTTCATATATAAGAGATATTACCAATAAATCCCCTGGCTATCTTCGAAAGAAACTGAACAAACTTCTCAAGTCAGTGCTTACGTTAGACTTCGTGTGGCTAGCACCAACAGACTGGTTGTTCAGCTCATCCACAGGGATGCCTGGTCTGGAACTGGGTCGAGGGGTCGTTGACTCTCGGAACACATTTCAGGAAGATCAATTTTGTAACATCGAACGTACATAAGTACGTTTATGGAGCAACTTGCAATGTGAGCAGGCCTAAGGCTGGACACAGATGATGATCAAACTAAATGCAAAGTATGTGGCCAGCAATAAGTAGACAAGCACTATGTGCTTGTCTACTTATTGTGGAATATAGAGATGGCATAATAACCTATGTGATATGTCAAGATATTTTATTAGTGAAAAAAAGATACCAGATATATTAAACAAATTTCCTAAATTTCCATGTAACAGATAAGTAAACTATAGATATAAATACGGATGTACTCCTGTTAACACCTTTGGGACCTAGTTCCTAGGGATTTTGTGTATCCATATGCTCTTGCGCTACCGTCCACAGGATGGATATGGGGGCACAATAAACTAGCCACTTCGGTGGCAAAATCTAAAACTCTAAAATCTCGCAGAGTTCTTACACATTTCACAACTTTTGTTTGTGTGTGTCGGGTTGATCTTTGTTTACCTTGAGGATATTCTGAAGTTACCTATACTGTCTGAAGGTTACCTGGAGTATTTCTGTAGTCAACACCCACTGAGGCCTGGTCCCAGACCCATGTTCCCGGTGGATGGCCTATTCGACCAGCTGTTTGGTGTTAGCCGCATGCATTCCAAAGTATGTACCACAGCCCGGTTGATCAAAAGCTGACATGAGGAACTTATGAAGTTCCCTCGAGAAGACAGTTAGGGATTTGTTAGTAATCTGTTAGTAAAAGTCTTGTCCATTAAACTTATTGAGTTACATTTTAGTGCATTCACTGCACCTCAAGATTTTGTAGATGAATGGTTCACAGAACCGACAAGTTATAAATTAGACGTTTCTCCACACAGTGGCTTCATCAGTCCAATACAAAGCAGAATGGTGTAAGGAGAGGAGGAGTTTGGACTGATGAAGCCACTGTGTGGCGAAACGTTTCCTCAATAAAGATACCCAAGTGTTGCATATGTGTCTAATTTATACCTCTAGATTTTACTGTGGAATTTAGCACCGTCTGCCAAGACTTGTTTTTATGCAAGTGATTCCTGGGTGCAAATTTGGGACCAGTCTCTCTTAAAATTATCCATTGATAAAGAAAAACAGACTGAGGGACTTCAAGCAGTCCCAATAATTTAAGTGCTTAACTGTATCTTTACAAGCAGAAAGGTGCTTTTTACAATCCTTAGATCTGTTATTTTGCCTGACTTGAAAAAAGACTCTTGGAAAGCAATAAAGTTCAAGTTTCGAGAGAGAACAAATGCCTTGGCATCTCCTGATTTACAGCTTCTAGTTGACCAACTCATCGCTAGGTATCACTGATGGAGGACCTTCAAATGATTATCTGTATTTTTTCTTGCAATTTTATATTTCATTAAATTGGTTTTAAATTTTCAACGTTAGTATAGGATAACTAAAAAAAGATTCTTGGAACAATCGGCATGCGCAGGTACCAAACTTGTAGATCCCATTCCCAGCTTCTTGGAATGGGTCTGATAACTTTCAAAACCCTCTGCTGCTTGGCTTCAAACGTTTGAAAAAGCCGCCTCCTAATTAGACAATGTGAAGAGTGTGAAGGTGTACATCTGTCAATTTTGTTTAAAACATTTGAGTGTACGTTATCGGAATGACTTTAGTAAGTAACGGCTGCTGCATCACATAGACAAGATAATACCCATTAAGTTTACCTTGTGTGTGGCCAAATTTATCAATATATTTAATTATAAATCTTAGAATCGCTACGATACATGCAGTAACCAAAGAATGGCTCCTCTGATTGGCTTCAAATTTTCAGCCCAGATGTGTTTCCAGACAGCAAGGTTCACATTGTTATTTTCCTCCATAAATCTCAATTTGCCAATTTTTATTCAAAAATAGTAATATTGGTTACCATTTAATAAGTAAAGAAAGTCTCGTCTCAGCAGCTGTTAAATATTAACACATAAATCACAACCTTCATGTTTACAATGTGTAAGTGGAAATTTGAAATTTTAATGAAAATGTAAAAAAAAAAAAAATTGAACCATTCGAAACTGAGCAATTACTGCAGAGTGCCTTTTCCGATAGGCTTCAAAATTGTGTTAATTGGTTTTATTAAAAGGGAGGTTGGCTTATCTTCGAGCCGTGTAAATTTTAAATTGTCAATTTTACTAAATAGTTTATATGCAATAACTAAAGAATACCTTATCTGGTCGGCTTCAACACTTAAATGCTGATTTATCTCAACTGGAGCTATTTTTGCCCATCTGCCAATTTAAAAGAAATAATATATCAAATTGGACTAAAAATATAAATATAATAAAAAATATTAAAAACTCACGTTTCTATAGTTTTTTTAAATTTTCAGGAGTAAAGTGAACCCATGGCAGAGCCGAAACACTGTTAGGTAGAGTGTTCTTGTCTTCCACTAACCTCCTCAATGAGTGTTCTTGTCTCCCACTAACCTCCTCAATGAGTGTTCTTGTCTCCCACTAACCTCCTCAATGAGTGTTCTTGTCTCCCACTAACCTCCTCAATGAGTGTTCTTGTCTCCCACTAACCTCCTCAAGATGTCTTGTCTCCAAACCCCTCAATGATGTTCTTGTCTCCACTAACCTCCTCAATGAGTGTTCTTGTCTCCACTAACCTCCTCAATTGTGTTCTTCCCCACAACCTCCTCAAGAGTGTTCTTGTCCCCTAACCTCCTAATGA
Source organism: Cherax destructor (assembly GCA_009830355.1). NCBI lineage: Eukaryota > Metazoa > Arthropoda > Malacostraca > Decapoda > Parastacidae > Cherax > Cherax destructor. The sequence goes on along the minus strand of WNWK01007628.1, from coordinate 62,499 downwards.
CTGTTCTTGCCCATAACCCCTCAATGAGCTGTTCTTGTCCCTAACCCCTAAGGGTTCTCTACAACCTCCTCAATGAGTGTTCTTGTCTCCCACTAACCTCCTCAATGAGTGTTCTTTCTCCCACTAACCTCCTCAATGATGTTCTTGTTCCGCTAACACCTCAAGAGTGTTCTTGTCTCCACTAACCTCCTCAAGACTGTTCTTGTCTCCCACTAACCTCCTCAATGAGTGTCCTTGTCTCACACTAACCTCCTCAATGAGTGTTCTTGTCTCCCACTAAACTCCTCAATGAGTGTTCTTGTCTCCCACTAACATCCTCAATGAGTGTTCTTGTCTCCCACTAACCTCCTCAATGACTGTTCTTGTCTCCCACTAACCTCCTCAATGAGTGTTCTTGTCTCCCACTAACCTCCTCAATGACTGTTCTTGTCTCCACTAACCTCCTCAATGAGTGTTCTTGTCTCCCACTAACCTCCTCAATGACTGTTCTTGTCTCCCACTAACCTCCTCAATGAGTGTTCTTGTCTCCCACTAACCTCCTCAAAGAGTGTTCTTGTCTCCCACTAACCTCCTCAATGAGTGTTCTTGTCTCCCACTAACCTCCTCAATGAGTGTTCTTGTCTCCCACTAACCTCCTCAATGAGTGTTCTTGTCTCCACTAACCTCCTCAATGAGTGTTCTTGTCTCCCACTAACTCCTCAAAGAGTGTTCTTGTTCTCCTACACTCAGATCTCACTCAATACCTCCCAATGAGTGTTCTTGTCTCACTAACTCTCAATGAGTGTTCTTGTCTCCCACTAACCTCCTAAGTGTTCTTGTCTCCACTAACCTCAATGAGTGTTCTTGTCTCACTAACTCCTAAGGTGTTCTTGTCTCCACAACTCCTCAATGAGTTTCTTGTCTCCACTAACTCTCCAATGGTGTTCTTGTCTCCACTAACCTCCTCAAGAGTGTTTTTTCCACTAATCCTCAATGAGTGTTCTTGTCTCCACTAACCTCCTCAATGATGTTCTTGTCTCCCACTAACCTCTTCAGGTGTTCTTGTCTCCACTAACTCTCAATGATGTTCTTGTCTCCACTAACCTCCTCAAAGTGTTCTTGTCTCCACTAACCTCTCAATGATGTTCTTGTCTCCACTAACCTCTAAGAGTGTTCTTGTCTCCCACTAACCTCCTCAATGAGTGTTCTTGTCTCCACTAACCTCCTCAAGATGTTCTTGTCTCCCACTAACCTCCTCAAGATGTTCTTGTCTCCCACTAACCTCAATGAGTGTTCTTGTCTCCACTAACCTCCCAATGAGTGTTCTTGTCTCCCACTAACCTCCTCAAGAGTGTTCTTGTTCCCACTAACCTCCTCAATGAGTGTTCTTGTCTCCCACTAACCTCCTCAATGAGTGTTCTTGTCTCCCACTAACCCTCAATGATGTTCTTGTCTCACACTAACCTCCTCAATGAGTGTTCTTGTCTCACACTAACCTCCTCAATGAGTGTTCTTGTCTCACACTAACATCCTAAATGAGTGTTCTTGTCTCCACTAACCTCCTCAATGATGTTCTTGTCTCCCACTAACCTCTCAATGAGTGTTCTTGTCTCCCACTAACCTCCTCAATGGTGTTCTTGTCTCCCACTAACCTCCTCAAGAGTGTTCTTGTCTCCACTAACCTCCTCAATGACTGTTCTTGTCTCCCACTAACCCCTCAATGAGTGTTCTTGTCTCCACTAACCCCTCAATGAGTGTTCTTCTCCCACTAACCTCCTCAATGAGTGTTCTTGTCTCCCACTAACCTCCTCAATGAGTGTTCTTGTCTCCCACTAACCTCCTCAATGATGTTCTTGTCTCACACTAACCCTCAATGATGTTCTTGTCTCCCACTAACCTCCTCAAGATGTTCTTGTCTCCACTAACCTCCTCAATGAGTGTTCTTGTCTCCCACTAACTCCTCAATGAGTGTTCTTGTCTCCACTAACCTCCTCAATGAGTGTTCTTGTCTCCCTAACCCCTCAATGTGTTCTGTCTCCCACTAACCTCCTCAAGATGTTCTGCCCACTAACCTCCCAATGTGTTCTTGTCCCACCCCTCAATGGTGTTTTCTCCAACTCCTCCTCAGAGTGTTTTGTCCCCACTAACCTCCTCAATGAGTGTTCTTGTCTCCCACAACCTCCTCAATGAGTGTTCTTGTCTCCACTAACCTCCTCAATGAGTGTTCTTGTCTCCCACTAACCTCCTCAATGATGTTCTTGTCTCCACTAACCTCCTCAATGAGTTTCTGTCTCACACTAACCTCTCAATAGTGTTCTTGTCTCCCACTAACTCTCAATGAGTGTTCTTGTCTCCACTAACCTCCTCAAGGTGTTCTTGTCTCCACTAACCTCAATGACTGTTCTTCCCCACTACCTCTCAATGGTTTTTTCTCCACTACCTCCTATGTGTTTTGTCTCCCACAACCTCCTCAATGATGTTCTTGTCTCCACTAACTCCTCAATGGTGTTCTTGTCTCCACTAACCTCCTGATTGTTTCCCCTTGTCTCCACTAACCTCCTCAAGATGTTCTTGTCTCCACTAACCTCCTCAATGATGTTCTTGTCTCCATAACTCCTCAATGAGTGTTCTTGTCTCCCACTAACCTCCTCAAAGAGTGTTCTTGTCTCCACTAACTCCTCAATGAGTGTTCTTGTCTCCACTAACCTCCTCAATGAGTGTTCTTGTCTCCCACTAACCTCCTCAATGTGTTCTTGTCTCCCTAACCTCCTCAATGAGTGTTCTTGTCTCCACTAACCTCCTCAATGATGTTTTCTCCACTAACTCCTCATGTGTTCTGTCCCACTACTCCTCCTAATGAGTTCTTCTCCCACTAACCTCCTCAATGAGTGTTCTTGTCTCCCACAACCTCCCAATGAGTGTTCTTGTCTCCCACTAACCTCCTCAATGAGTGTTCTTTCTCCAACTAACCTCCCTCAATGAGTGTTCTTGTCTCCCACTAACCTCCTAATGAGTGTTCTTGTCTCCACTAACCTCCTCAAGTGTTCTTGTCCCCACTAACCTCCTCAATGAGTGTTCTTGTCCCTAACCTCCAAAGTGTTCTTGTTTCCCCTAACTCCCAATGAGTGTTCTTGTCCCACTAACCCCTCAATGATGTTCTTGTCTCCCACTAACCTCCTCAATGAGTGTTCTTGTCTCCCACTAACCTCCTCAATGATGTTCTTGTCTCCCACTAACCTCCTCAAGATGTTCTTGTCTCCCACTAACCTCCTCAATAGTGTTCTTTCTCCTCACACTAACCTCCTCAATGAGTGTTCTTGTCTCCCATAACCTCCTCAATGAGTGTTCTTGTCTCACACTAACCTCCTCAATGACTAGTTCTTGTCTTCCATGAACCCCATGGGTTCTTGCTCACACTACTTAATGAGGCGCCAGTATTATCCTGCAAGACGGTACGTGTTATAACTCGCCCAGGGTTCTTGTCTGCCACAACCCCAAGGTGTTCTTGTGATCCTAGACACCAGGGTGCTGTGATGCTGCGAGCAACCCAGGGTTCTTGTGATGCTCAAACCGTCAATGATGTGATGCTTGCACACTCTCATGAGGTCGTGTATGCTGCAAGGACTCTCAGAGTGTTCTGTCTGCACACCAGGGTATGTGTTGTTTGCAGGCACCAGGGTACGTGTGATGCTGGAGGCACCAGGGTACGTGTGATGCTGCAGGCACCAGGTGTATCGTGTGCATCTGCCGAGGCACCAGGGTACGGTGATGCTTGCAGGCACCAGGGTACGTGTGATGCTGCGAGGCACCAGGGTACGTGTGATGCTGCGAGGCACCAGGGTACGTGTGATGCTGCGAGGCACCAGGGTACGTGTGATGCTGCAAGGCACCAGGGTACGTGTGATGCTGCGAGGCACCAGGGTACGCTGTGATGTCTGCGATGGCACCAGGTACGTGTGATGCTGCGAGGCACCAGGGTACGTGTGATGCTGCGAGGCACCAGGTCGTGTGATGCTGCAGGCACCAGGTCGTGTGATGCTGCGAGGCACCAGGGTACGTGTGATGCTGCGAGGCACCAGGGTACGTGTATGCTGCGAGGCACCAGGGTACGTGTGATGCTGCAAGGCACCAGGGTACGTGTGATGCTGAAGGCACCAGGGTACGTGTGATGCTGCGGGCACAGGTACGTGATGCTGCGAGGCACCAGGGTACGTTGATGCTGCGAGGCACCAGGGTACGTGGATGCTGCGAGGCACCAGGGTACGTGTGATGCTGCGAGGCACCAGGGTACGTGTGATGCTGCGAGGCACCAGGGTACGTGTGATGCTGCGAGGCACCAGGGTACGTGTGATGCTGCGAGGCACCAGGGTACGTGTGATGCTGCGAGGCACCAGGGTACGTGTGATGCTGCGAGGCACCAGGGTACGCTTGATGCTGCGAGGCACCAGGGTACGTGTGATGCTGCGAGGCACCAGGGTACGTGTGATGCTGCGAGGCACCAGGATACGTGATGCTGCGAGGCACCAGGTACGTGTGATGCTGCGCGAGGCACCAGGGTACGTGTGATGCTGCGAGGCACCAGGGTACGTGTGATGCTGCAGGGCAACAAGGTACGTGTGATGCTGCGAGGCACCAGGGTACGTGTGATGCTGCGAGGCACCAGGGTACGTGTGGTGCTGCGAGGCACCAGGGTACGTGTGATGCTGCGAGGCACCAGGGTACGTGTGATGCTGCGAGGCACCAGGGTACGTGTGTGCTGCGAGGCACCGGGTACGTGTGTGCTGCGAGGCACCAGGGTACGTGTGATGCTGCAGGCACAAGTACGTGTGATGCTGCGAGGCACCAGGGTACGTGTGATGCTGCGAGGCAACCAGGGTACGTGTGTGCTGCGAGGCACCAGGGTACGTGATGCTGCGAGGCACCAGGGTACGTGTGATGCTGCGAGGCACCAGGGTACGTGTGATGCTGCGAGGCACTAGGGTACGTGTGATGCTGCGAGGCACCAGGGTACGTGTGATGCTGCGAGGCACCAAATTTACGTGTGATGCTGCGAGGCACCAGGGTACGTGTGATGCTGCGAGGCACCAGGGTACGTGTGATGCTGCGAGGCACCAGGGTACGTGTGATGCTGCGAGGCACCAGGGTACGGTGATGCTGCGAGACCAGGTTACGTGTGATGCTGCGAGGCACCAGGGTAGTGTGATGCTGCGAGGCACCAGGGTACGTGTGATGCTGCGAGGCACCAGGGTACGTGTGATGCTGCGAGGCCCAGGGTACGTGTGATGCTGCGAGGCACAGGGTACGTGTGATGCTGGAGGCAAGTTAATGATGATCTTAAGTTACCTATTCTCTCTAGGCTGTCATACTGCTGTACACTAACGGCCCCTTTCAGGGCAGGCGAAATTGCAGATCTGGAGAATATACAGAGAAGCTTTACTGCATATATAAGTACAGTCAAGCACCTCAATTACTGGAACCGTTTGAAGTCCCTTGACCTGCACACACCCTGGAACGCAAGCGAAAGGAGTGCATCATGATTTACACCTGGAAAATCCTAGAGGGCCTAGTCTACGAAAACTAAAGACTCGGCATGCTGTACAAAATATTCCCAATGAAAAACAGGGATGTCATGAGTATACTAAGAGATAGCACAATATGTGTCAGAGGCCCAAGATTGGTCAACTGCCTCCCAGCATACATAAGGGGGATTACCAAACAGACCCTTGGCTGTCTTCAAGAGGAAACTGGACAGATACCTTAAGTCAGTACTTGACCATCAGTAACAGCCTGGTTGATCAGGTCCTGAGCCACCGAGAGCGTTGACCCACGGAACACCCTCCAGGTAGACTCCAGGCAGGCAGTTCCTTCAAGAAATGTATTCTTAAAGGAGCAGCAGCGTCAGAGACAGCTTCAACGTAAGCCGCCCTCCATCATAACAATGAGTATTCCCCCCATCCCCTAAAACAAGACCATTAATTACTGCAGTAGGGGTGAGCTAGTGCCACGCCCTCCTATTTTTTTATGAAGACGAGGGTTGTGTGGACAGGTGGCCCACTATCCATCACCTGAGAGAGACGAGCCTGGAGCGTGCCTGTGCCTGGCATCATGCTATCACTATTGCTTTACACTCCCACTTCTGCCATACTCCACCCATTACGCTAATTAAATACGTGGTATCCTGCACCCACGACCACCACCCAGAACGCTAGCCATAGCGGGGACCCCCTACCTCCTGGTACAGTGGGCGGGAACTTCCCCCCGGGATCAGTGGGTGTCCCCCACCCGTTGGCACCCTTTGATATACCTTTAATAGGTTTCAAGAGTTTTGCTACTCACTCAACCCGGCCCTGGGCCAGGCTTATAGTCTACTACGTGGGACGCATAAGACTAGCCAAAGAACCTCTATGGTTAGCCTCTTACACCAGGAATTCCAGGATGTCATCACCAAGTACTATATATAAACGATTCCACATAACCCAGTATAAAAATACTTACACGTGAGGGGGGAGGGGATGGGAGGGGAGGGAAGTATGTGAGGAATGTTGTCAGGAGGCAGCCAAACACCCTAGCGGCGGCGGTGGCGGTGACAGCCCACCACTAGCTGACATTGCCAAAAATGTCCCTTTTCCCTGGGCATCACTCTACTGGGAAACGTGCGCCATTTTCCCCGCGCGAAAATATGCGCAGCTGCGCCAGTTGGCAGCCGCGCCTGGCAGAAATAATTGAAAAATTACCTCTATTGCTTCAGTCATATTCATAAGCATTTACCAAGTTACGTCAGTACATTTTTTTTTAGACGGAGTCGAAAGACGGTGGGCGGCAATCACAAGGCGGATAGAGAATTTTTTAAGCCAAGAACATTCTTGTTCACCTATCATGCCAAATCCTACGAATAAGTCGATAATACAAATCTGCTAGTATTTTATTTTACAATTTTTCGCCTTATGAAACTTTTTTTTCTGAACAAAATATTGTACTTACAGGTATCCAGCATATCAAAGAATCTCCGAAACAGTTATAACTTTACCAATGATTTTATCGACCATATATATAACAATAAATTACATACCTAAGTCCCAAAAAATGTGATGTGCCAGGAAGACTTAACACTACAATGACTATGTTCTTACCTGTTCCAGGAAAAGCAAGACAATTTCCAAAACTTTTTCTAAACCTTTCCAAACCAGCGTGAACGAAGATGCTTTTTCTCAAGTGCCTAGTGTGCGAGAGCAAGCACCTAGCACCCGCCCACCTCTCCCTCCAGGAGTCCCCAGAATCTTACACTCACTGTTTTGTTTTCAGGTTCAATCAAGCAAAGAACGTGCACCACTCAAGTTAATTATCTAGCCGGCATCCAGTGTGAATGGCTTCCTTAGTCTCGGGGTAATGGATAAGCTGGGTTAGACAGTGGGAGGCGAGCAATACAGTTTCAAACTACAGTCTATAAACATAAAACTTAGTGGTCAGTAAACAGAAATACTGGTTGACGTAGGTTACGAGGCGGGTCAGCATCTGAAACTAACCTGCAAACACAAATCAGGGAGTATGTACGTACACACACACAGTATCCCAGGTCCGTTTTAGTACACACATCACCAGCATGGAACTGCCCAACTGATCAAGTGCATTCACAACTTCCTACCCGACGAGGCACGTGTAGAAGCCTGAAAAGGCTTCTACACTTGCTTAGGAGCCAGACTAGCCCAGAACTCAGACATGCCACTTTCGGAGGTCATCGCTCCCGCTGCTCAGTCCTAGACCAGACCTGGTTGCTGGACTGATAGACTAGGCTGCTACTGCTGGCCGCACTCAGTCCAACATATACACCTCAGCCCGGTAGATCAGGAACTGATTTGAGTTCATGAAGGTCCCTCATGACAGCCGGAGTTTTGTTGGTCATGCCCTTATTCACGAAGGGAGGGCGAAGTCGAGGACCTCTGACACTTATCGAGTTCTCTCAATGAACTTGCCGCGCCACTGCTTTTTACTGGAGGTACTCTGCGTAGGCTGTCAAATTTCTCTTCCATACGGAGTGATTTCGATATCTGAAGGATGCTTCCAGGGGTCAAAGCCCCTGCAGCCCAGTCCCAGACCAGGCCGCCTGGTAGTTCAAGGCCTGATCAGCTAGGCTGTTACTGCAACGTACGAACTACAGCCCGGCTGGTCAGAAACTGACTTGAAGAACTTGTCCAGTTCCCTCTTCAGAACTGCCAGAGGTTTGTTGGTAATTACCCTTTTTGATAAACGAGACATTTGTCGGGTTTCTAAACCATTTATTAACAATTCCCCTTATGCACGGGAGGAGGACGTCGAGTCGGGAACCTCTGCTTATTGGAGGTACTTTGCACCGTCTACCAAGTCTCTCGCTTTCACATGGGTGGTTTTGGGACCAGTCCCTCAAGGATTTTCCAGGTGTGAATTATAATGTATCTCTATCGTCTACATTTCAAGGAATACCAGTTGAAGGGACTTCAGGCATTCCCACTAGTTTAGATGTCTGAGTATACGAGAAGTCAAAGTTTTCTGGAAGTTTTCTAGATCAGTGATCTCGCCTCCTTTGAAGGAAGCTGTTAGTGTAAAGCAGTATTCCAGCCTGACTTAAAGATCATTGGCTCAGCATCCCTTATCTCGAGTTATATTTATCTTTAGCCTCTCAGTTTACTTGCTGTAGCAATAGCAGCATTGTTGTGATCCTTGAAAGTGAGATCTTCCGATATCCTTACTCCTAAGTCTCACACGTGAAGCATTTGTTTTACTGAATGATTTGAGATTGTCCTGTATTCCGTTTCAGTATTTCCTCCATTATTTCCTAGTGGAGCAACTGAAACATGTCCTTACTGAACATTATATTGCTGTCTGATACCCACTGGAAGACACTATATTCAGTCTGTCTGTCTGTCTGTCTCTCTCTCACGTTTTGTTCTAGGAAACAATTGCAGACGACCAATTCACTGTCTTCCATGGACGCCACTTTCACTGAGAATCTTGAGTCATCAGCAAAGGATGTTACGGTGCTATGATTTATGTCCCTGTTCATGTTGCATTTAAGAAAGAGTAACAGAAATGGGATAAATACTGTGCCTTGAGGAACAGAGATTTTCACTTTGCCAGTTATTCCTCTCGTACATATTTTGTGCGTTATTACACTATGGTCGCACTTGTTGAAGTCTTTTTGTAAAATACAGGGGAACACAATCTCAGCATTTAGCTTTCTTTCAGTGCACACAAGACCATATCGCAATGGTCTAGCAACTGTGAAAAGCAAGAGCGACCTGGTCTAAACCCATGCTGCACTGGATTGCCAATCTTGATCTTTAGGACCTGTTCAAAGATTTTGATGTGTGCAGTTAATGTAAATTTTTCACAGTTGCTTTACTGTAATTTATCAAAGATTTCTCATCTACGTTAAAAGAAACAAATTACATATACATGTCTGCCATTTTACCTGCCCTAAAATATGTGGTTAGTGGAAATTAATATAAAGCAATATTCCAGTCTAGAGTACAGTAACATCTCTTAAAAGTTCTTGTTATCAAATCTATAATTTTACATGCAGCAGTGATGGCAATTCCAGCTTCCTTGAAGATCTTTGGATATGGTTACCCCCGAGGTGTGCCTGTAGTCGCCTCCCGCGCTTTATCCAGCACCAGCAATAACGGCACCAAGATGGCGGCGGCGGCAGTGACAGCAGCAACAGGTAACGACAGCGCGGCTAGCAGCAGCAGAAGCCGCGGTAATAGCAACAACACTGGCAGGGCAAGAGCAGCAGCAATATTCTGATTAATATATTTTGTTGACTGAAGTTGTTTAACTCTTGAAACTGATGGAACATCATGTGGATTATCATTTGACTACACCATCCCACAGTGCATCTCCCTCGCATCACTATTTACCAAGTACGGTTTAATGCAAGATAAAACACGAGCGCTGGCTGCCTAACCGGCTTCACTCAGCTGTCAATAAGGAGCTGAGTGGTAGTGGCAAAAACGCGGCTTAACGGGAAAAAAAAAAACATGCAGGATCCCCGAGGTAGAAAATGTGCAATTTTTTTTATTTCCCAGTAAACTAGGACAGCAAAAAATATAGCAACGGGGAACGAGTGAGACACTAGTTTCGACATGACAAACTGTGCACAGGATATGTGGTAGGTCACAAAAGTCGCCACTACCGAGTTTTATATATATTTACATAATATAATATATATATATATATATATATATATATATATATATATATATATATATATATATATATATATATATATATATATATATATATATATATATATTATATATATATATTATATATATATATAATTGTGTGTGGGTGTGGAAAGTAACTTGTGTAATGTTAGAAGTGATCAAGGTCCCAGGACCGAGACGTTTTCTGATAAATATGTCCTAGTGTTTGCTTACGTATTTTTCTAAACCAGTTTGTTGGTATTTATTACCAAGGTTTATACCAACATTGGTGGTCCACGACTCGCCTGTCTTCTACTAGCAAACATCATAATTGTGAGGGAAGTAGCCAAATTTTACCTGTGAATTACCTGTGAATTACCTATATATAACGTCGTTTTGGCCCGCCTCATGGTAAGCGAAAATCACATGACGCTCTAACCCACAGGACCACTCAATCCTACAAAAATCACGCACCCAGCAGAGCTAGGTCCTCGGATATTTAAGCCAAAATCGCAAGTTTTACCTATTGGGCACGACATATATAATATATATACATTTTTTCAACACGTCGGACATTTCCCACCAAGGCAGGGTGACCCAAAAAGAAAAAATCCCAAAAAGAAGATTCTTTCATCATTCAACACTTTCACCACACTCATACATAATCACTGTCTTTGCAGAGGTGCTAATATCTCAAACCCCTCCTTAAAGTGCAGGCTTTGTACTTCCCATTTCCAGGACTCAAGTCCAACTAAATCAATTAACTGGTTTCCCTGAATCCCTTCACTAAATATTACCCTGCTCACACTCCAACAGCTCGTCAGGTCCCAAAAACCATTCGTCTCCATTCACTCCTATCTAACACGCTCACACATCCTCGCTGGAAGTCCAAGCCCATCCTTTGATATACCTTTGAAGAGTTTCGAGAGTATCTACTCTCTGAGCCCGGCCATGGGCCAGGCTCGTCTGGTGCTTGCCTGGTCAACCAGGCTGTTGCTGCTGGAGGCCCGCTGCCCCACATATCCATCACAGCCTGGTTGATCTGGCACCTGGTGAAGATATTTGTCCAGTTTCCTCTTGAAGGCTTCTACACTGGTTCCAGCCGTGTTTCGGATATCTTCTGGTAAGATGTTGAATAGTCTGGGACCCCGGATGTTAATACAGTGCTCCCGTATTGTCCCCACCGCACCCCTGCTCCTCACTGGGTTTATTTTACACTTTCTCCCATATCTCTCACTCCAGTATGTTGTTATGGCAGTGTGCAGATTTGGACCAGGCCCTCAAGTACTTTCCATGTATATATTATCTTGTATCTCTCTCTCCTCCGCTCCAATGAGTACATGTTCAAGACTTGAAGGCGTTCCCAATAATTTAGATGTTTCAATGGCTCAATGTGAGCCGTAAACGATCTCTGGATTTGTTCCAGCTCTGCTATTTCTCCTGCCCTGAACGGGGCCGTCAGCACTGAGCAGTATTCTAAGTGAGGGAGCACTAGCGATTTGAATAGTGTCACCATCGGCATTATTTCCCTTGTTTTGAAAGTTCTCAATACCCACCCCGTCATCTTCCTGGCTGTTGTGATCTTTGTCTTGTTATGGTCTTTAAACGACAGATCAGCAGACATAATTATTCCCAAGTCCTTTACGTGTTCCTTTCGTTCTATGTGGTGACCCCTTGCGTTTTGTATATAGTGTTCCTTTTGAGTTCTTCATTTTTTCCATACCTAAGCAGCTGAAACTTATCACCATTGAACGTCATGTTGTTCTCCACTGCCCATTGGAAGACCCTGCTTATGTCCTCCTGTAATTTTTCAGTGTCCTCTACCGTAGTGACTTTCATGCTTATTTTAGTGTCATCTGCAAATGATGATACAAAAGTGTGCTGGGTGTTTTTATCTATGTCTGCTATGAGGATGAGAAACAGCAGAGGTGCCAGGACAGTGCCTTGGGGCACTGAGCTTTTGACCTCGCTGATGCTGGATCTTGCCCTGTTCACTACTACTTTTTGTGTTCTTTGTGTTAGGAACTCAAAAATCCATCTGCCTACCTTCCCCGTAATGCCTATGGCCCTCATTTTGTGCGCTATCATTCCATGATCGCATTTGTCAAACGCCTTTACCCCTTCCCTCCAACCTTTTCGAGGACGACCCCTACCCCGCCTTCCTTCCTCTACAGATTTATACGCTCTCCAAGTCATTTTCTACTTTGATCCATTCTCTCTAAATGACCAAACAACCTCAACAACCCCTCTTCAGCCCTCTGAAAAATACTTTTAGTAACTCCACACCTCCTCCTAATTTCCACACTCCGAATTTTATGCACATTTACACCACACATTGCCCTTAGACAGGACATTTCCACTGCCTACAGCCGCTGCCTCGCTGCAGCATTTGCAACCCATGCTTCACACCCATATATGTCTGTTGGTACCACTATACTTTCGTACATTCCCTTATTTGCCTCCATGGATAACGTTTTTTGTCTCCACAGATACCTTTTTTCCTTCATCAATTCTATGGTTAACCTCATCCTTCATAAACCCATCTGCTGATAACTCAACTCCCAAATATCTGAAAAAATTCACTTCATCCATAATCCCTCTCTCCAATGTGATATCCAATTTTTCTTCATTTAAATCGTTTGACACCCTCATCACCTTACTCTTATCTATGTTCACTTTCAACTTTCTACCTTTACACACCCTCCCAAACTCGTCCACTAACCTTCACATCTTTTCTTTAGAATCTCCCATAACCACACTATCATCAGCAAAAAGTAACTGTGTAAACTCCCATTTTGCATTTAATTCCCCATAATTTAACCCCACCCCTCTCCCCAACACCCTAGCATTTACTTCTTTTACACCCTCATCTATAAAAATATTAAACAACCATGGTGACATTACACAGCCCTGTCTAAGACCTACTTTTACCGGGAAGGAATCTCCCTCTCTCCTACACACCCTAACCTGAGCCTCACTATCCTCATAAAAACTCTTTACAGCATTCAGTAACTTACTACGTATTCCATACACTTGCAACATTGCTCCCCTATCCACTATCATGTGCCTTTTCTAAATCAATAAATGCAATGAAAACTTCCCTACCTTTATCTAAATACTGTTCACATATATGTTTCAATGTAAACACTTGATCTACACATCCCCTACCCACTCTAAAGCCTCCTTACTCATCTGCAATCCTACTATGTCTTACCTCTAATTCTTTATATATATATATATATATATATATATATATATATATATATATATATATATATATATATATATATATATATATATATATATATATATATATATATATATATATATATATATATATATATATATATATATATATATATAAAAAAAACACACACACACACACACACACACACACACACACACACACACACACACACACACACACACACACACACACACACACACACACACACACACACACACACACACACACACACACACACACACACACACACACACACACACACACACACACACACACACACACACACACATTTTTCTGTAACCTGTGTATGTTAAAAGTGATCAAGGTCCCAGGATCGAAACGTTTTCTAATAAATACGTCCTAGTGTTTACTTACGTGTTTTAGTTCTAAACCACCACGGATGTTGACTAGAATCTTAAACCAAGTCTTACTCAACTCCCAACACCAACTCTAACTATCCAAGATAATATCTACATGCCTCTCAGTACATACTTCTGGTTTTGGTCCCGTAGATCCCGTGTCTTAGACCAAGCCTCTTATACTGAATGGGAAATATTGCATTAAGGTGGTCTATTAGAAGACACAAAGGATGTGAAGTGTATACGGAATGAAAGAAAGCCTAACTCATAAGCGCCATTTTACATGTTTCCTGAGAAAGTAAAGACCGCATGACAGTGGGTTTTGTGCCTCACAGTATTTTATTATGTGTGAACTACATTATCTGCATATTGCAAAAAAGAAATAAAGTATCTAATTCTGCCAGAGTGCAAAACATTCAACAAGCTTCTGTTTGCCAGTTGTACAGGAGAACGCTAGCAAGTGGCAGAACGGTTGCTGTCCAACTACTCTAAATATCAGTGGCATCTATTTTAACTACATTAGTTTTGCTGATGACGACATGAAATTGGGCGTCCAGCCAAGCGAATCACCAGTATGTACGAGTTAATCACAGCACGTATGTAGGCAGGATTAAAAATGAGTTTAAAAACTAAGCAACATACAATATAACTTAGACAGTCACTAATTAAAAGGCATTGAAGTAAATGATTATGACATTTAGACTTATCTCACTAAAGAAAATGTAAAAAATGGCACAGGGGACGATTGTTGGTTTATTTAATCTATGAAGCCCTAGAACAGTTTGGTTATTTATCGCTTTCAACAAACAGTTGCTGAAATCAATTTACTACTTGCTAAGTCTCGAGTAATTTACTGTAATACTACAGAAATTATTAAATCAAGTCAAACAAATCAATATGTGGTCAATTATTCATAAACTATTTCCCAGAGAAGAGAGGACATTAACCTCCATAAGGCCTTTCAAACCTTTAACAATGCCACGGTGTTGAGTCAGAGGGTCAGAATGAAAAAAACTAAAAAATCAACACTACAAAAATAGGTAGAAAATAGACGCTCAATAGAGTGAAGTCTTTATTTAGTACACTACATTAAAAGTATTGCCTTTTTACCACTCATCGGCATTACGTCTTTATTCACCAGGTGTCTAGGGAATCACCTTCCAAGAAGGAAGAAGTGTGTCATATCTATGACTACACACCACTCAGCTATGTCGAGGGGTCCTCCTGCCCCCTTGCTTCCTGGCCTGATGGCAACCTTCCTCGGTCTCAGAGAAGTCTCAGGCGCCAGCAGGTGCCCAGCTGTTAGGTTAGGTTCAGTCAGTTATGATCCATAAAGAACAAAAAAGGCACAATATCGTGACTGGCTCCCTTACGCCCGTCTGTTAGTGTGACTTGTAAATGGTCCAATTCGGACCGAAACGTCGTCATAAGCTTCTCTCTCCTACGTGCTGGTTATTTGTGTATAGTTATGATCCCTATCAGTGTGTCCAGTGATCAAGGCGGGGGAGGGGGGGGGTTGCACACGAGGATCCAGAAGAGCGCAATGTAACCACACCTGTCAACAAAAAATTAGTACTATCACTGGGAAAGAACTAAACCCATACTTACCTCCTGGGGAGGTGTGAAAAACTAACGCGAGGGACTTAGGATTGACAACGTCAAAGAATCTTCCTAATAAGGATCATAACAGTGTCATTATCACAAAAGCGAGGAAAATAACGTGAACCTTCGAAACTAAATGTGCCCAGCCAATGATGGTCCTCTACGCTGGAATACTGCTGTACGCCAACAGCCCATTTTAAGACAGGCGAAACTGCACACCTAGATTATGTACGGTGAACTTTCACCGTACGTATAAATTAAGTCAGGTACCTAAATTACTGGAAACGTTTGAAATCGCTCGACATTTATTTCTTGGAAGGCAGGCAAGAAAGATGCATCATAATTTACAACTGGAAAATTCTAGAGAATGGTCCCAAATCTCCACACACAAATCACTCTCATAGTAGGAGGCTCGGCAAACAGTGGAAAATAATATCTCCAGTGAAAAGCAGGTGGTGCCATGAGTACACAAAGAGATAGCACAAGAGGGCCAAAACCTTACAACCTCCTATCATACTTATATAAAGGGGGGGGGGGGGAGATAACCAAAATACCCCTGGCTGTCTTCAAGAAGGAACTTGGTAAGTTCCTGAAGTCAGTTCCTTATCAGCCGGGTTGTGGTTCGTATGTTGGACAACCTGCGGCCAACAATAATAGCCTGGTTGATCAGGCCTTCATCTGCCAGGAGGCCTGGGACGCTGATCCCCGACATCTTTCAGACATACCTCAGGTACCTCCATCAGGGGTGAAGTTCCTATTCCCTGCTGCGAGGAAATGAGGTGACCAGCTCAATACGAACACAAAAATATCTTTCTGTAGTGATAAACCAGAGTCTCTTAAATGTAGTGATTAGTGTGCATACAACATATCAGTTAGATCACAGACGATGCAATCAGTTCCGGAGTTAGGAAAGACAAATTGCCTCGTAATGTAATTCAGTATATGAAATGTGACTTAGTTTTATAACAAACACAGTAACCATTATGCTTATCCAAACATTTAAAGTAATAATAGCAAACTAGCATCTGCAGTAAACTCAGAACTTCCTCAAGTTTTCTTTGTTCTTCAGTGTTTTTTTTTTTTTTCAAATTCCAGAGTTTTCCTTGTATTCCAGACCAGCAAATCTTGCTTCCGTGTAAATTACGGTAGATATTTTTCGCCCGGCCTCCGGAGATTACTCTTCACTGTACATTTTTAAGATCCACAGTTAAAGCCGTCCCCCTTCCCCTCGAATATATTCTGATTCCCTTTCCTTCGCTCTTATGTGTGACTAGTTAATAGTCCAAGTCGGACTGAAACGTCGTCATAAGTTTGTCTCTTATGTGCGGGTTATGTAGTGTACAGCGGTATTCCTTTAAGAGTACAGGTGCCTTAAAAAGTATCACTGACTTGTCATCTGTTTCGAGCGTTCTTGTTAAACTTGTTAGCCAGCCAACATTTTCACTGAAGCTATAGCGGCAATAGTTACATTACTGTGACCCTTGAATGCTAGATTTTCCAACACTGCTACCCCAAGGCTAATTTAATTGCATTCCACTTCCACCCTACTGTGTGATTTACATGCGAGAACACTGGCCTACACGATGCTTAAATTACACAAAATAAGAAAACGAAAAGACAATTATCTATTACCAGATATACACTTTTAAAGATATATAAAAGCATCTAAAAAAAAAAGGGCAGGACTCAAAGAGCTCATGGCAACGCATTGGAGAGGCTTACGTCAAGCAGAGTCACGATGCATCTACCCATCCCTGTAGATTACCGGTGGCTAGTTCCGAGAATCATCTCCACAGCTTGGTTCCAGTCCAGGATTACCTGCTGACTTGTTAATCAAAGCGGATGTTATTGCTTGCTGCCTGCAGTGCAGCTGCACGTAAGCATCACAGCCCAGTGCTCATTAACTTCATAACTTCCCTACATCCTTCCAACAATTCTCCTCACCAGTTCCTTCTTCTGATTATCTTCCTTCATCTCCTCACAAGTTCATTTTTCCTCCCTCCATCTCTCACCAGTTCCTCTGCTTCCCTCCTTGTTCCTTCTCTCTTGCACCTCTGTAGTCAGTTTCTCTGCTTCCCCCTCTCTTGCACCTCCGCTTTCCTCTCTATTGCAACTCTGTCGTCAGTTCATCTTCTTCCCTCCCACACCATCTTCACCAGTTCTTCCGCTTCCCTCCCTCTAACACCTCTTCATCAGATTCTCTGCTCCCCCCCCCCCAAAAAAAAAGCAACTTACCAGCAGGATGAGTAAAAGAAGGAACCTTCCCCACCATTCAAGACTCAAGACGTCAGAGGCCGTCCGCTCAAGCACCCTCTTCAATATCACTTCACCTCTCCACTTAGTCAGCTTTCCTCATTTTTTTTTTATTTCTGACCTATTTTATTTATTACATTAAAATCCACATGCATATACGGAAAACTTCAGTGTCCTGCACTCTCAGTATTACTGGTCTACGTCCCTTGACCCTTCAAGGGACAGAGACCACCAAGACTGGAGAGTGACTTCATCTGTCCTCTAACGTGACTGCCTCCCATTCCCCAGGAGATGAGAGACTCCCTACGAATTGAACGTTATCTCATAAATAATAATAATAATAATAATAATGGGCTAGTAAACATTCTGAATAAATTATAAAATGAAAAAGAAAAGCTTCACGTTTCTTCTTTTTCGGGTCACCCTGCCTCGGTGGGAGGAGGCCGTTGTGCTAAATAATAATAATAATAATCTAATAAATAATGTCTCCTGAATATAAAGATGGAAGGGTACATCTTCCATATTTTATAAATTCAGTATAAACTTATCTTAGTTATATTGATTTCAAGCGTTTATAGTCATTATTCCTACAATGTATCTTTCTTATTTTAAGAGTCCCCCTCTGAGCCCGAGCCGCTTTGGGGGGGGGAGGGCAATGATTCCCCCCCCCCCCGGATCATTAACCTATTTAACATACCCCAGGTTGTCTTCACTGCTGCTCTAGTTTTATAAAGCTCTCTAAGCTAGTTCGTACGTTGCCAACAGGATATGCCCGATGATTAATCATAACCCGAGAGACCCATCAGTGGCACGGCAATTCTATAGCTTAAGAAATGCACACTGAAACTGGCTATACTATATTTGGCAAGGTATCTGCGGTGTGGATTTCGTCTGCTGAAGGACAAAAACTTATAATCAGATTTTTGAGACTTTTTTTTACACAAAGTTTAATGAAAGTCTGTAAGAAGGTATAAAATACTGAGAGGAACTGACGAGGTGGACAGAAACAGCATGTTTCAGAGGTGGGACACAGGTGGTCGTGAGAGCAGTGGCTGGCATTGGAGAATTAGATCACTAGAGTAAAACATTATAGGTGATTACGGTCACAAGGTATACATGTATAATGAAAAATGAGATGCATAAGTAGTTGTGAATTTTGGACTAAGATTAAATAGATAATTTTTTTCTTTTATTACCACAGGGGTGATATACTTATGACCGCTTCTTATACTTCAGCAGCCTGACCCGAGGCCTACTTAACACACAGGTTGTCAGGGATTACCATGCCCTTTTTCAAGTGAAGTCTTCAAGAGGAAACTGGACACGTATCTTCACCAGGTGTCAGATCAACCAGGTTGTGTCGGTGTATTCACACCACTCGCCGTATACAGTGAGTGGGGGGCTGCGGGCCAGCAACAGCCTGGCTCCGGAAGTAGGTTACCAAGGGTAGTTAGCGACCGTCTGTACTTTATGGTCCAGATCACTCACAACACAAACATGCCTTTCCTTAAGTCACTCACACACAAAAAAAAAAGTTTGGACTAAGTCTATACCAACCAAGGATAAAAATTCAACGTATCACTAAATTCTTGAATGAAAATTATAGCATAAGACAGAAGTGTCACTGGGTTTGCCTGTCACGGACTCGGCGTTCTTTTGACGTTATCTTCCTTGTCACAAATAAATCAATTCTAAATTACAGGAAGAAACTGTCAAACCGACAATCTAGAGACTAGCTGTTAATTCCTCAGCCTGCTTCACGTTTATCAAATATCATGCAACAGTTTATCAGCAGTCATCTAAGCGTTCACTGATAAAGATTTGGAAAAAAAGTGTTTGATATTTTTCCGAACAGCTTCTTTGTTCCTGCTATCTTTCTTGTGCCACGTGTAAATGCTTTGTGTTTTGTCCTATTTGAGTAATTTCTGGGGGTATCTTTCTTTTGTGGTGGTATTTGCATTCATAGGTAGGTTAGTGACACTTTCTTCTGTGAAGTCTTATGCTCACACCTCGTATGCTCCTGCATTCAACTATTCCATGTATCAGTCTGGGTTAAAAGAGCTCAGGACGGTTTACCAAGGAATGTTCCACAGTTTGTTTTTCATTTTGTTCACACCATTCTCTGAGTATCGAAGGTAAATATACTAAACATTCCATTACGTTGGTGGTTTCTTAAATTCTTCATACAAGACCTCGTGTTTTGTTTTACACTTCAATTAGGTAGTAATCAATGTGCAACTTTCTCGTCAGTTTTATTACATGCAAAACCCTAATTTGCTCATTTTTATTTCCAACAATTATATGCTGGTTCAATGTAAATTTTATTGTTATCTTAGGAGTTCCCTTATGTGAATGTCGGACTAAATGTGGTGAGGGAAATGTAAGGTGATGAGAGGTGAAAGGAGAGGCAGATGGTGAGAGGGAAGGTGGTGAGAGGAAGAGGGAGATGGTGAGAGGGAAGGTGGTGAGAGGAAGAGGGAAGGTGGTGAGAGGGAGAGGAAAGGTGGTGAGAGGGAGAGGAAAAGTGGTGAGAGGGAGAGGGAAGGTGGTGAGAGGGAGAGGGAAGGTGGTGAGAGGGAGAGGGAAGGTGGTGAGAGGGAGAGGGAAGGTGGTGAGAGGGAGAGGGAAGGTGGTGAGAGGGAGAGGGAAGGTGGTGAGAAGGAAGGTGGTGAGGGAGAAGGAAGGTGGTGAGGGGAAAAGAATGGTGAGGGAAAAAGGATGGTGAGGAAAAAAGGATGGTGGTGAGGGAAAAAGGGATGGTAGTGAGGAAAAAAGAGATGGTAGTTTTAGAGAAAAAGGGGTGGCAGTGAGGAAAAAAGGGAGGTGAGAGATCAAAAGGATGGCGAGGAGAGGAAATTATAAGGGCAAAAATGGAGGGAGGGGGGGGGGGAATTAATAGTGACGAGGGAAAAACGGGGTGGTGAGGGGGAGAAAAGATGGCGAGGGAAACAGGATTGTGCTTAGGGGAAAAAAGTCATAAGATGAAACGATAGTGAGCGGTGAAACGAAATTATGTGATCAACAGCCACACAAACAACCCCACACACAAACCACACAAACAACCACACACACAAACAGCCACACAACTACACACAACTACACACAACCACTTAAACCCCACACACAACCACACAAACCACACACACAACCACACAAACAACCACACAAACAGCCACACAACTACACACAAACAACCACACAAACCACACAGTCACACAACTACACACACAAACCACTTAAACCACACACACAAACCACACACACAACCACACAAACCACACACACAACTACACAAACCACACACACAACGACACAAACCACACACAACCACACAAACCACACAAACCACATGAAACAAACACAAAATCTAAACTAAATACTATGACACAGGGAAGAAAGGTGTTAAACCTATGAAGGCCACTAGTTGCTTCATGAGTGAAGCAGGCCACTAGTTGCTTCATGAGTGACGCAGGCCACTAGTTGCTTCATGAGTGACGCAGGCCACTAGTTGCTTCATGAGTGACGCAGGCCACTAGTTGCTTCATGAGTGACGCAGGCCACTAGTTGCTTCATGAGTGACGCAGGCCACTAGTTGCTTCATGAGTGACGCAGGCCACTAGTTGCTTCATGAGTGACGCAGGAATTACTATGGTAGACATGAATCATACACACACTCACACCACCTCTTGCTAACAATACCCCACACTCACAATTAACTAACAGACTGCCAAGAGATTTGCTTCAAAGATAAGAAATGTAAATGCATAATTAATTTCTGTAAATAGCACGTGATAATACAGGCGAGAACATCCTTATCGTGTGCTATTAATTCGCTTTTCTTCCCAGGATGCTCTTCATACACGTCCTGAGTTATAACTGCTGTTACAACAAGTGAAAACTATCCCTGCTCACAGCTGATATAAAGTCCATGTATATATATTTTCTTTATATTTACCAACTGTATAATACTGTACGAAAGTCTGCCAAGCCATACTACGATCAAGTGTACGGCAAGTTTGCTTATATTGTAACAGTGAGTGTAAGTGGGAAATAAAGACGCTGGTAGCAGAGAATCTTTTAAAATTAACATTTCGCCAAAGTCTCTATTCCCACTTGTTGGTGACTGCCACTGTCTATCTGCTGAGTGGAAGTATTTAGCACTGCGTGACTGCCACTGTCTACCTGCTGAGTGGAAGTATTTAGCACTGCGTAAGACTATCCTGCCAGGTGCAGGCTTCCACCTCCACACACACTCAAGAGGCCAGCAGATATCGTCTTGTCACCGACAGAGGAAGACAAGAAGGGGTTGCTCTGTCTCCACTAACAGTCTCACAAGTAAACGTCTTGCACAAAGTCGCCTTCAGGACTTCGAATGTCTGAGCATTGCCGCGTGTCTGCAGCTTGTGTCCTTTGTGGGGATGTAGTTTTTTAACTACACTGATTGACACATCCTCAGGGAAAGTGTCGTGACAAGAATTCGTCCCGAGTATCCATAAAACCAACAGCAGCCAGCAGAGGCGGGCCATGAGCTGGAACTCTACCTCTACAATCACAATTAAGTGAAGTGAGAGGTGCAGGGGCCTCCAATGACAAGCAGGGAAGCGATGAGTACACAGAATTCGATAAGTGTTATAGGATCTTGACATTCCTACCTTCTCTCATGCAAAAGGGAAATTACCAACAGACCCCCTAGCTTTCTTCAAGCAGATTCTTCAAAATAGTTGGACCGCGGACGGTGGGCACTAACAGCTCGATCGATCAGACCATGGACCAGGAGGACTGTTTGGGACCGTACAGCTGGGGCGGTGGCCTCCGGAAACAATAGTCCCTGCTTTAGAAGATTCAAACAACAGGTTCATGTCAAGAGAATGTACAAGAGTCCCAAGTACGTGTTTATTGAGTATCAGGTCTACCTCCTAAGTACCTGCTCATGGTTTCTACGATCTTGGCCACAGCAGCTCGGTATCGAACCATGTTTCCTGATTGTATGCCTGAGCAGTCATACTATTGGTGCTGGCAACAGGCAATCCAACGTAGGCAATATAGTCCGGCTGATCAGAAGTTTGTTGAAACTTGTCAGTTCGTTCTGAAAGACAGTTATCAGTCGACTGTTAATTCCACTTGCATTTGAAGGGAATATTAAATATTCTGGGACTTTCCCTTCACGCAAAGAGCAGTTACAAAACGTCTACAGTGAGGCACTTCCTGAGCAGCCGGGCAGTACTGTCAACGTCGAATTACAAGCAGAGAACAAAAACAGCTTGATAACACCAGAACAACAATCAAGATACCTGTCTTGAGACTTGCTGGCAGAGACGATCATTTTCTTTTCCGTTTCGCTGTAGTGTATCTAATAATTTGACTATATTCACACTATTTTCAAAAAAAATTCTTTTCGACCCATGTATTGCCTTTTTATGATACAATAGAACACTTAATTTGCATAGTCTGCAACGGATGTTGTTTAGTTCATGACTAAGGACTCTCCCCAATCCTGCAGACAACTAGAGAACCATCCCAGTCATTCACACAAGTCACTAAGTGGAATCCCCACTCGTGGGGACAACCTCCACCCCATCATTCTCCTACACAATATCATAGATAATGCAGCAACAGACAAATGAGCAAAGCTTAAATGTTATGGTAACCTTACAAAAGGACAACTGCATTACAAAGGGAACCTTCGTGAGTGAAAGTGATTAGGAGTTATGTGGATAATGAGCGATGGGGAAGGGTGATAGTGGGCGATGCTGGGTTATTAATGTTAATCTTAGGTGAGCATTACTGAAGTAATTAAATGTTTAGGCTGGCGAAAATATGATAAGCTTGAAAACTACTTTAAGGAATAGTAACGATTACTAACAGTAGTGTGATAAGGAAAGATATCTTTACCATAATGAACTAAAAATATATAAAAAGAAAACAAGAATGATGTAATAAGATGAAGTCAACTCGAGTGGCAGGATTCGACATTATCTACGAAGCTGCCAGTAACAAACCACCACCAGAGTCACACTCCAATTTTGAGGTTTTTAGGCAGAGGCGGTCAAACAAACCAAACTAACCCTGATCACAAACAACAACACAAGCTCAACAAGTAAACATAAACAAGAAAAGTTAGACGGAAAATATTAGAATTTCAGAACTATTTAAAGTTTGTTATCATATGTTATATATATATATATATATATATATATATATAATATATATATATATATATATATATATATATATATATATATATATATAATTACATAAACGCACGCAATAAGATCACAGTTTATAAAAGGTAATCACAATATGCAAAACAACCAATGAAAAAACAGTGAAATTTCTCACATTATCAAGGAAGAGCAAAAATAAGACAACAGAAGATTTATAAAACTGAGATATGACCTCACGCATGACCCCTGTGTGTGTGTGTGTGTGTGTGTGAGAGAGAGAGAGAGAGAGAGAGAGAGAGAGAGAGAGAGAGAGAGAGAGAGAGAGAGAGAGAGAGAGAGAGAGAGAGAGAGAGAGAGAGAGAGAGAGAGAGAGAGAGAGAGAGAGAGACAGAGAGACAGACAGACAGACAGACAGACAGAAAGAGAGAGAGAGAGAGAGAGATTTAGTAAAGTCCCATGTCAAGTAAATTTTAAAGAGTGATACATAACAGTTTAAAATCCTCACAAATTCTATTCCTTATAAATAAATCTAATTTATACAACCCTGAACTTATATTCATATTGCAATCAACACTTATTTTTTATGAACCTTGATTCGATTATTTTTCACTCAACCATGGACCTGCTTCATGCATTACGTACCTACAGGACGAACACCTTTACCTTTGAAGGGTTTCGAGAGTTTTCCTACTCCTACAGCCCGGCCATGGGCCAGGCTTGTCTGGTGCTTGCCTGATAAACCAGACTGTTGCTGTTGGTGGCCTGCTGCCCCACATATCCATCACAGCCTAGTTGATCTGGCACCTACCAGGAGTCTACCTGGAAGGTAGACTCCAGTTGAAGATACTCTTCCAGTTTCCTCTTGAAGACTTCTACACCTGTCCCAGCAGTTTCTGATGTCTTCTGGTAGAAATGTTGAATAATCTGGGTCCACGAATGTTGTCCCAGTTTATTCAACACTGCTGGGACAAGTGTAGAAGTCTTCAAGAGGAAACTGAACAAGTATCATTTGAGTAATTGACATGCAAAAGCTACTTCATAGAAACCCCCTTGTTATGCAGAGCACAGACTCGCCTCAATTCTTTCTCGTATTAGCCATACTAATAGTAACCAGGTCTTCCACTGGGCCACAAAAAGCATTATGTTCAATGGTGACATAATTTAGTAACTTCGATATGGAAAAATCGAAGAGTTAAAACCTTGAGCGAAATGAAAAAGTCCAACCACTTAATAGAGCGTAGAAGGGTGTGAGGTGATAATGAAAGATCTAAGTTCAAGGATCACATTAAAAGTTATTATTGATACAACGTTCTATCACAAATTGTGGCGAAACGTTGTACCAAAACTCCTCCGCGATTGTCTTATTAATCATACTGTCGGCGCTTCGCTATTTCTCTGGGATCACAGAAGTCTACCTATCACAAACTTAGTAAGGAAATCGATAGATTAGACAACCAGAACCTTCAGAACAAGAGATGCAGTTGACACGTGTGTGGAGCGCTGTATGGGATGACTGGAGTAGGACACTAAAGTCAAGAATGTCCGACGCACCAACAAGAGTAGGGAAGCCAGAGCAGCACATGCCTCAGTGTTACCTAATATCACACCACCCACCCACCTCTTGTAGTCCAAAACAAACACACCATTAATCTCTCTGCACACGTGAGCGCGTGCATCCATCCATCTTTCTCTCATATATATATATATATATATATATATATATATATATATATATATATATATATATATATATATATATATATATATAAGCCAACAGTATAAATTTGTCCCAGTGGGATCGGAGACCTTGGGAGCGTGGGGAAAAAATGCAACACGTTTCCTTAAAGAGCTGGGTTCCAGACTCATCGACACCACCAGGGACCCAAGGGCAGCCACGTTCATGTTCCAGCGTCTCAGCGTGGCCATCCAGAGGGGAAACGCATGCTGCATACTCGGCTCGCGTCCGGCTTCGGAGGAGCTGGAGGAGATTCATAATCTTTGACATATTGTACCATTGTATTCATGTTCATGTTTGTGTGTTTTATAAATGTATTCTGTCTATTAATAAAGCATTTATATGTATGTACGTGTGTATATAGGATGGGGTGGTAGGAGAAGTGGAATATTCAAACGGCTTCAGGAAGAAATCCAAATATTCTTCCTTGATGCCTTTATATCCACTTCTCCGAGGCTATGGGTCCCACAATTTGCACCAGAGGTGGACCCCATCCTATAATTAAAAAAATATATATATATATATATATATATATATATATATATATATATCAATAACAACACTGCGACTAGCCGAGGATTCGAACCCATGTCGTTTTGGCCCGCCTCATGGTGAGCCAAAATCACATGACGCTCTAACCCACAGAACCACCAAATCTGAGACTGGCCGGTGCCTCCACACTACCACTCTCTGGAAACTTACTATACTTCTCCTGTTGTTGCCTTTGCAACATTGCACAGCTCCTGATGACGCAATGAGAAGTGTGAAAGTACTTGAGCTAATGATTTCCACCCCCGTGGCTTGTCTTGTATATTTATATATATATATATATATATATATATATATATATATATATATATATATATACATGGTCTTGTGTGTCGTAAATCCGAGGAAAGATTGCAAGACACGAAGAGGTTATTAACATTATCAAGAGGAGCCTCACAACAGCCGGATGCCCAGCAGTAAGGGAGCCACCCCAACTATGCAGATCTGATGGCAGCCAAAAGCGTCCAGATGGTATCACCCTCCAGGCCTGGACAGACGGCAAGCAGATGGTGTGGGACTACACATGTGTATCTACCTTGGCTGATACCTATCTCCAATACACCAGGGAGGAAGAAGGGGCAGCTGCCACTTTCAGGGAGTCCCAAAAGTCGAGAAAATATGGAGAACTTGCCCATCATTATATGTTTGTACCCATAGGCTCGGAGACCCTTGGCTCATGGGGAAAGAGTGCATCTATGTTCCTCAAGGAGCTGGGCAAAAGACTCAACAGGGTAACTAGGGATCCCAGGGCAGCTAGTTTTCTGTTCCAGCGACTCAGCGCTGCTGTTCAGAGGGGTAATGCATGCTGTATTTTGGGCAAGCGCCCCAGCTCTTGAGGAGCTGGATGAGATTTTCGCATTATAATCAGTGACAAACATGTAACAATATGTACTAGACATGTATCTCTCACACCTTATATACTGTATATGCCATCTTTATAACAATGTATCTCTTAAATCTTTTATACCATATTATGTAATATAAATATAAATATATATATATATATATATATATATATATATATATATATATATATATATATATATATATATATATATATATATATTTCTCCATGGGAAGTGGAACAGAATTCTTCCTCCGTAAGCCGTGCGTGTAGTAAGGGGCGACTAAATGCCGGTGCAAGGGCTAGTAACCCTTCACCTGTATATATTACTAAATGTAAAAGGATAAATTTTCGTTTTTCTTTTGGGCCACCCTGCTTCAGTGGGAAACGGCCGACATGTTGAAAGAACGATATATATATATATATATATATATATATATATATATATATATATATATATATATATATATATAATATAACGAAAATTTCTCCTTTTACATTTAGTAATATATACAGGTGAAGGGGTTACTAGCCCCTTGCACCGGCATTTTAGTCGCCCCTTTCTACACGCACGGCTTACGGAGGAAGAATTCTGTTCCACTTCCCATGGAGAATATATATATATATATATATATATATATATATATATATATATATATATATATATATATATATATATATATATATATATATGCCGTTACGGCTTGAAAAAGCTCCTGGAGAGCGAAACGTTGCCACAATAAAATGTCACATTAGTTGTATTTGTGTCCTTTTACTTAACATATTGTCGGTAATTCTACCAATATTTATACATGTTGTAGAGGGACTAGTAGGTAAATTTGGGGTGCCAGAGGTAAATGAAAATGGGAAGACTTTGTCTCTGTCTCAGTGTGTGTCTGTCTCAGTGTGTGTGTCTGTCTCAGTGTGTGTGTCTGTCTCAGTGTGTGTGTCTCAGTGTGTGTCTCAGTGTGTGTCTCAGTGTGTGTGTGTGTGTGTGTCTCAGTGTGTGTCTCAGTGTGTGTGTGTGTGTGTGTCTCAGTGTGTGTGTGTGTGTGTGTGTGTGTGTTAGTTACCATTTTGTCCTAGGCACATGTCTATTAGACACTAGGCCTGTTGTATGTATGTGTGTGTGTGTGTGTGTAACGAAACACTTCGAAATGTTTCGGCCCCGCCGGGAATTGAACCCGGGCCCTCCGTGCGTGAAGCAAGAGCGCTAGCCACCGTGCCATCGGGGCGTGTGTGGGTGTGTGTGTGTGTGTGTGTGTCTCAGTGTGTGTGTGTGTGTGTATCTCAGTGTGTGTGTGTGTGTCTCAGTGTGTGTGTGTGTGTGTCTCAGTGTGTGTGTGTGTGTGTCTCAGTGTGTGTGTGTGTGTGTGTCTCAGTGTGTGTGTCTGTCTCAGTGTGTGTGTCTGTCTCAGTGTGTGTGTCTGTCTCAGTGTGTGTGTCTGTCTCAGTGTGTGTGTCTGTCTCAGTGTGTGCGTCTGTCTCAGTGTGTGCGTCTGTCTCAGTGTGTGCGTCTGTCTCAGTGTGTGCGTCTGTCTCAGTGTGTGCGTCTGTCTCAGTGTGTGCGTCTGGCTCTGTGTGTGTGTGTCTGGCTCTGTGTGTGTGTGTCTGGCTCTGTGTGTGTGTGTCTGGCTCTGTGTGTGTGTGTCTGGCTCTGTGTGTGTGTGTCTGGCTCTGTGTGTGTGTCTGGCTCTGTGTGTGTGTCTGGCTCTGTGTGTGTGTGTGTGTGTGTCTGGCTCTGTGTGTGTGTCTGGCTCTGTGTGTGTGTCTGGCTCTGCATCAGTCTGTGTGTGTGTCTCTGCGTTCGTCTGTCTCTGCGTCCGTCTGTATCTGCGTCCGTCTGTATCTGCGTCCGTCTATATCTGCGTCCGTCTATCTCTGCGTCCGTCTATCTCTGCGTCCGTCTATCTCTGCGTCCGTCTATCTCTGCGTCCGTCTATCTCTGCGTCCGTCTATCTCTGTGTCCGTCTATCTCTGCGTCCGTCTATCTCTGTGTCCGTCTATCTCTGTGTCCGTCTATCTCTGTGTCCGTCTATCTCTGTGTCCGTCTATCTCTGTGTCCGTCTATCTCTGTGTCCGTCTCTCTGTCCGTCTCTGTGTCCGTCTATCTCTGTCCGTCTCTGTGTCCGTCTATCTCTGTCCGTCTCTGTGTCCGTCTATCTCTGTACTCATCTATTTGTGGTTGCAGGGATCGAGACTCGGCTCCTGGCCCCGCCTCTTCACTGACCACTACTAGGTCCTCTCTCTCCCTGTTCCATGAGCTTTATCAAACCTCGTCTTAAAACTATGTATGGTTCCTGCCTCCACTACGTCACTTTCTAGGCTATTCCACTTCCTGACAACTCTATGACTGAAGAAATACTTCCTAACATACCTTTGACTCAGGAGTCTTCAACTTCCAATTGTGACCCCTTGTTTCTGTGTCCCCTCTCTGGAACATCTTGTCTCTGTCCACCTTATCTATTCCTCGCAGTATTTTATATGTCGTTATCATGTCTCCCCCAACCCTCCTGTCCTCTAGTGTCGTCAGGCCGATTTCCCTTATTAACCTTTTCTTCGTGTGTACTCACCTAATTGTGGTTGCAGGGGTCGAGACTCAGCTCCTGGCCCCTGAGTGTGTGTGTGTGTGTGTGTGTGTGTTCGTACGTGAGTGTAACTAAGCTAAGCAATATACACAGAGCAAGTGAGATAAACAAGTGCAGTTTGCCACAGGTAGAGATGGCCTTCACCTGGTCGTAATCAGCTGCTGTTTGGTTAAGCTACTTTCACAAGCACCTAGCCAGGCATGCTCAAGCATCCACAGCATGCGACCCATACTGTGAACATAATGGATAATCAAGAGAGAAACTGAGTGGAAAACTAAGAATTATAAAGAGGGTCACAAAGACATGGAAAGAGAGGCTGACAGAGGATATGTGAAAGTTTCTGAGCCGTGATAAAAGAAACATGGCTACGAGGGAGGATGAACCAAGATGATTGTAGCTGGTCTTTTCCTTAACCCTTTGGGGATCCAAGGGATCTCTCTGAAACTCGTTCTCAGGGTCCACGAATTTAAAAAAATATTTTTTCTTATGGAATGATAGAGAATCTTTTTCCGATCATAACACCACAAAAATTATGAAATTTAATCGAAAACTAAAGGAATTATGCTTTCGCGAAGTTAGCGGTAGCCATGACACTTACGCATCGGCGATTTCGCCCACTTTGAGCCCTATTTTTGGCACATTCCAATGTTTCAGTCTACTAAAATTATAGCTATTTCGCTAGAACTCCATTTCTTTTATCGATTGAGTACAAGAAACCGCCTATTTACCAATTTCAACTACCCAAAATAGTGGTCAGAAAATGGCAATTTGGCCAATATCACACAAATTTCAAACGATGCCAATTTCAAAATAGGGTTCATAATAAACAAGGCAGACATTCCTGGCACTAAAATAACATCTTCTCTGTTCATTAGTCATGTCTCCAGGCCCCTCTTACATTACTTTTGCTTTCCATTTTGAATTTTTATTCTCACAAAAAATAGAAGATTTACTGTTATGTATACAACTGCATCACTGTAAAAATTGTATAAATAATATCAGCGCACTTGTGCAAGAATATCAGACTCTTCAGTTGATGTGTATTGGACGCATGGTGTGATTTGTTTACTCCTGAACATCGGCCAAAATTTAACATTTTCGCTACTTTGCGCTCCGTTTCAAGGTATTTGTCATCGTGAAACCAGTCAAAATTATCTCTATTTCTGTAATATATCATCTATTCTAATAAATGAGACTAAGAAAACGAGAATACAAGCATAAATACCATATGAAAATAGACTGCAAAGTCGCTGTTTTAAACCAAAAACACGGTCAGAGTTTTTTTTCCTCATTATGCACTGTGTGGTGCAGGAATTTTTTTATACTGTGCTCACTGACTGCACAGACCCATTCTATCACTTCTAGGCCTAACAGCCTGTTTCTGCTTGATTTGAGGGCGCTAGAATTTAGGCGTACTAGTACGTCAATAACCACAGTGTGTAAAACGTACTTGTACGACCATAACCCCGAAAGGGTTAATTAAAATAGACATCAAGGCAATCGAATATGAAGAACCTCTTGAAGCCAGTGGCCACAAGGTCCTTTGCTTCGACTACCTGGTGGAGATGGGAATGGAAAACGGGTGAATTTATACAAGAAAAATCAAATTAGAAATAATTACACAGGCATTGTTTTCCTAAATGAAGTTCAGTTTCAAAGAAATGGTAGGCAAAGGACTGTATACGAGATGACATGCCTGAAGACCACAGACAAATTTTTACGCAAAAGAGTCCATGGTTTACAAAGTGAAGGTTAGGATAAAAAAGCATGGAAAATATGTATGAAAGGGAGGACAGCATAAAACAGCAAACTAAGTGGAAGAGTTGAGAACTTCTACCCTTGAATAAATTAGGAAATCTAACTATCGACTACCAGTTGATCATTTCGGAGTCACTGTTCTTCCCCCACAACCTCCTGGTTACTGGCTTGATCAGTCTGTTTATTTGTGCTTGCAGAATACAGTCGACTCTAAGCACTACAATCCAGATGATCGGAACAGCATAAAGGTACTGTCTAGAAGAATCCGTAAAGTTCCTGTCTGAATAGAGTCAGGGGGTGAGTGAGTAATTCCCTTATACATGAAGGGAGGAGATGCTACACACATACACTGCCTAATCGACATGTGCCTAGGACAAAATGGTAACTAACACATTGCTTTTTTATTTAGTATGGAGTGCCAGTAAAAGACAAAGAAGGGAAGTAACCCCGGATAGGAACTTGATACCTGAAGTCCTTATGGAAGGGGATTCCCTTCCAAACAATAACCTAACTCCCTCTCCCCTTCTCACCTTCCATACGCCAACAAGTCTCTTCAATAAAGGTATGTAATGTTCATTTATCATTAAAATTAGTCATTTATACTTATTTCCCATTGTTTTCTGTATGTAAAACTATAGTTGTTCTCTATAAAATGTATTTTTGTTAATATTTTTGGGTGTCTGGAAAGGATTAATTGGATTTACATTATTTTTTATGGGAAATATTACTTCGGTTTTCCTCCATTTCTAATTTCGGCCGACCTTCTGGAACAGATTAAGGACGAAAACCGGGGAATTATTGTACTTATATATAAAATGTACAATCGGATATGGCTCTCGTTCCTTCTTTCAGATCATAATAAACAATTTATTTTAAGGAATGGGCTTTATTTAAAGCCTTCGTCCATCCGTGTACTCACCTAATTGTGGTTGCAGGGGTCGATACTCAGCTCCTGGCCCCGCCCGTGTGTGTGTGTGTGTACTCACCTAATTGTAGTTGCAGGGGTCGAGACTCAGCTCCTGGCCCCACCTCTTCGCTGTCCGCTACTGGGTCTCTGCTCTCCCTGCTCCATGAGCTTTATCATACCTTGTCTTAAAACTATGTAAGGCTCCTGCCTCCACTATATCTTTCTCTAGACTATTGCACTTCCTGACTACTATGTGGCTGAAGAAATGCTTCCTAACATCCCTTTGACTCATCTGAGTCTTCAGCTTCCAGTTGTGTCCCCTTGTTTCTGTGTTCCCTCTCTGGAACATCCTGTCACTGTCTACCTTGTCAATTCCCCGAAGTATTTTGTATGTCGTTATCATGTCTCCTCTGACCCTTCTTTCCTCCAGTGTTGTTAGTCCTATTTCCCTCAACCTTTCTTCATAGGACAGACCCCTGAGTTGTGGAACTAACCTTGTTGCAAACCTTTGCACTTTCTCTAGTTTCTTTACGTGCTTGACCAGGTGTGGGTTCCAGACTGGTGCTGCATATTCTAGTATGGGCCTGACGTACACGGTGTACAGTGTCTTGAACGATTCCTTGTTAAGGTAACGGAACGCTAATCTTAAATTTGCCAGTCGCCCATATGCTGCCACAGTTATCTGGTTGATGTGTGCTCCGGAGACGTGCTTGGCGTTATACTCACCCCAAGGTCTTTCTCCTTTGCCGAGGTTTGTAGCCTTTGTCCGCCTAGCCTGTACTCTGCCAGCGGTCTTCTTTGCCCTTCTCCGATCTTCATGACTTTGCATTTGGTGGGATTGAATTTGAGAAGCCAGTTGCTAGACCAGATGTCAAGCTTGTCCAGGTCTCTTTGAAGTCCTGCTTGGTCCTCTTCCGATGTGATTCTCCTCATTAATTTCACATCATCTGCGAACAGAGACACTTCTGAGTCTATCCCGTCCGTCATGTCATTTACATATACCAAGAATAACACTGGTCCTAGGACTGACCCCTGCGGTACACCGCTCGTCACAGGCGCCCACTTGTGATACCTCATCACGCACCATGACCCGTTGTTGCCTCCCTGTGAGGTATTCCCTGATCCATTCCAGTACCCTTCCTGTTATACACGCTTGGTCTTCCAGCTTCTTCACTAATCTCATATGAGGAACTGTTTCGAAGGCCTTCCTGCAGTCCAGGAAAATGCAATCAACCCACCCTTCTCTCTCTTGTCTTACCTCTGTTACTTTGTCACAGAACTCCAGGAGGTTTGTTACACAGGATTTGCCTTCCATGAATCCGTGCTGTCTGGCGTTGATTATTCTGTGCTGTTACAGATGCTCCACTATTCTTTTCCTGATGATTTTCTCCAAGACTTTGCACACTATACACGTAAGTGACACCGGTCTATAGTTTAGTGCCTCTTTTCTGTCTCCTTTCTTAAAAATAGGGACTACGATGGCCTTTTTCCATACCTCAGGTAGCTGCCCAGTTTCAAGGGATGTGTTGAATATTATGGTAAGTGGCACACTCAGTACCTCTGCTCCCTCCCAAAGGACACACGGGGAGATACTGTCCGGACCCATCTCCTTTGAGATATCAAGGTCACTGAGTAACTGCTTCACCTCCTCTTCAGTTGTGTGTATGCCATCCAATACTTGATATATTCCTTGTTGGTGTTGCGCTCTGTCCTGTCTACCCAGCTGCCTTCCTGCCTCCACTGTGAATACCTCCTTAGACCTCGAGTTGAGCTCATTTCTTGTGAGTTCCCCATCTTCTCTCCTCAGCCTTATCACCTGATCCTTGACTGTTGTCTTTCTTCTGATGTGACAGTACATCAGTTTCGTGTCAGACTTGACTTTCAATGATGTGTGATTTTCGTACTGTTTCTGGGCCTCCCTCTGTACCTGTGCGTACTCTTTTCTAGCTCTGTGACTAATCTCTTTTGTTTTCTTGGGTTCTTTGCCTTCTGTACTTTTTCCATTCTCTGGCACTCTGAGTCTTTGCCTCCCTGCACCTTTGGTTAAACCACAGGCTCTTTCTGGCCTTCCCCTTTAATCTTTTGCCTTTGGGTATAAACTGTTCCTCTGCCTCCTTGCACTTTGTCGCTACATATTCCATCATTTCATTTACTGACTGTCCTTCCATGTTCCTTCCCCACTGAACCTCCTGCAGGAAGTTCCTCATACCCATGTAGTCTCCTCTTTTAAAGTCTGGTTTGTCTCTTTCAGTACCGTTTTCCCTCTCCACCTGTAACTACTATGTACTCAAAGCTGGCTCCCAGGGGGCTCTCGTGTGTTATGTCCTCAATGTCTGAGCTGCTCAGGGTGAATACAAGGTCCAGCCTTGCTGGTTCGTCCTCTCCTCTCTCTCTCTGGTCGTGTCCCTGACTTGTTGGTGCATCAGGTTTTCCAGTACTATGTCCATCATCTTGGCTCTCCATGTTTCTGGACCCCCACGTGGTTCCTGGTTTTGCCAGTTGATCTCCATGTGGTTGAAATCGCCCATGACCAGTAACTTTGCTCTGCTCGAGTGCGCTCTTCTTGCCACGTCCGCCAGTGTGTCCACCATTGCTCTGTTGTTCTCTTCATATTCCTCTCCTGGCCTCCTGCAGTTCTGTGGTTGGTTATACATCACTGCAATGACTCTTGTGCTCATCAGACTGGATGCTACCTACTATAAAGTCCCTTTCTCTGCACACCTCCATTCCTTCCATTTCCTCGAATTTCCAATGGTTCCTTACGAGCAGTGCGACCCCTCCTCCCCCCTGCTCCTTCTATCTTTCCTCAGGATCTGATAACCCTGTGGGAAGATTGCGTCTGTTATTGCCTCATTGAGTTTTGTTTCTGTGACTGCTATGAAGTCTGGGGACTTCTCATCAATTCTTTCATTCCACTCTTCATATTTATTCGTGATTTCATCCGCATTTGTGTACCAAACCTTCAACCTCGTTTCCAAGACAGTGGCCATGGGGGAATCTTGGGGGGTTGGGGAGGTGTGGGCAGAGTGCCCATAGGGGGTTGCTGAATGGGTGGGGGGGAGTTGTATGAGTGGGGTATGGGTTGATGGGGTGGGGATTGTGATAGTGGTAGTTGTGAGGGTGGGTTTTGGGTTGATGGGATAGGGACAGGAGGAGTGATATGTGTGTGTGTGTGTGTGTGTACTCGTTGTGGTTGCAGGGGTCGAGACATAGCTCCTGCCCCCACCTCTTCACTGGCCGCTACTGGGTCACTCTCCCTGCTCCATGAGCTTTATTATACCTCTCCTTAAAGCTATGTATGGAACCTGCCTCCACTACATCGCTTCCCAAGCTATTCCACTTCCCGACCACTCTATGACTGAAGAAATACTTCCTAACATCCCTGTGATTCATTTGAGTCTTCAACTTCCAACTGTGTCCCCTTGTTGCTGTGTCCCATCTCTGGAACATTCTGTCTCTGTCCACCTTGTCTATTCCTCTCAGTATCTTATATGTCGTTATCGTGTCCCCCCTACCTCTCCTGTCCTCCAGTGTCGTCAGGTCGATTTCCCTTAACCTCTCCTCATAGGACATACCCCTTAGCTCCGGGACTAGTCTTGTTGCAAACCTTTTCACTTTCTCTAGCTTCTTTACGTGCTTGGCTAGATGTGGGTTCCAAACTGGTGCTGCATACTCCAGTATGGGCCTAACGTACACAGTGTACAGAGTCCTGAACGATTCTTTATTAAGATGTCGGAATGCTGTTCTTAGGTTAGCTAGGCGCCCATATGCTGCAGCAGTTATTTGGTTGATGTGCGACTCAGGAGACGTGCCTGGTGTTATACTCACCCCAAGATTTTTTTCCTTGATTGAGGTTTGCAGTCTCTGGCCCCCTAGGCTGTACTCCGTCTGTGGTCTTCTTTGCCCTTCCCCAATCTTCATGACTTTGCACTTGGTGGGGTTGAACTCCAGGAGCCAATTGCTGGACCAGGCTTGCAGCCTGTCCAGATCCCTTTGTAGTTCTGCCTGGTCCTCGTCCGATTGAATTCTTCTCATCAACTTCACATCATCTGCAAACAGGGACACTTCGGAGTCTATTCTTTCCGTCATGTCGTTCACAAATACCAGAAACAGCACCGGTCCTAGGACTGACCCCTGTGGAACCCCACTCGTCACCGGCGCCCACTCTGACACCTCGCCACGTACCATGACTCGCTGCTGTCTTCTTGACAGGTATTCCCTGATCCATTGTAGTGCCTTCCCTGTTATTCCTGCCTGGTCCTCCAGCTTCTGCACTAATCTCTTGTGTATAACTGTGTCAAACGCCTTCTTACAGTCCAGGAATATGCAATCTATCCACCCTTCTCTCTCTTGTCTTACTGCTGTCACCCTGTCGTAGAACTCCAGTAGGTTTGTGACACAGGATTTCCCGTCCCTAAAACAGTGTTGGCCGTCGTTGATAAGCTCATTCCTTTCTAGGTGCTCCACACTGTTCTCCTGATAATCTTCTCCATGACCTTGCATACTATACATGTCAGTGACACTGGCCTGTAGTTTAGTGCTACGTTCCTGTCTCCTTTTATAAAGATTGGAACTACATTTGCTGTCTTCCATACCTCAGGTAGTTGCCCTGTTCCGATAGACGTGTTGAAGATCGTTGTTAGGGGTACATATAGCTCCTACGCTCCCTCTCTCAGGACCCATGGAGAGATGTCATCCGGC
The DNA here is from genome assembly GCA_009830355.1 of Cherax destructor. Taxonomy (NCBI): domain Eukaryota; kingdom Metazoa; phylum Arthropoda; class Malacostraca; order Decapoda; family Parastacidae; genus Cherax; species Cherax destructor. The sequence continues at coordinate 25,632 of WNWK01007628.1, read as the reverse complement.
CCCATCGCCTTTGAGGTATCTAGCTCGCTTAGTAGCCTCTTCACTTCCTCCTCAGTTGTGTGTATTGTGTCCAGCACTTGATGGTGTACCCTACCTCTCCTCCTTTCTGGAGGCCCTTTTATCTCCTCTGTGAACACCTCTTTGAATCTCATGTTGAGCTCCTCACACACTTCGCGGTCATTTCTTGTGACGTCCCCTCCTTCCTTCCTCAGCCTGATCACCTGGTCCTTGACTGTTGTTCTTCTCCTGATGTGACTGTACAACAGCTTCGGGTCAGATTTGGCTTTCGCGGCTATGTCATTCTCATACTGTGTGTGTGTGTGTACGTACTCACCTAATTGTGGTTGCAGGGGTCGATACTTAGCTCCTGGCCCTGCCTCTTCACTGACTGCTACTAGGTCCTCTCTCTCCCTGCTCCATGAGCTTTATCATACCTCGTCTTAAAGCTATGTATAGTTCCTGTCTCCACTACATCACTTGCTAGACTATTCCACTTCCTGACAACTCTATGACTGAAGAAATACTTCCTAATATCCCTTTAACTCATCTGAGTCTTCAACTTCCAATTGTGACCCCTTGTTTCTGTGTCCCCTCTCTGGAACATTCTGTCTCTGTCCACCTTATCTATTTCACACAGTATTTTGTATGTCGTTATCATGTGTCTCCTAACCCTCCTGTCCTCCAGTGTCGTCAGGCCGATTTCCCTTACCCTTTCTTCGTAGGACATTCCCCTTAGCTCCGAAACTAACCTTGACCAGGTGTGGGTTCCAAACTGGTGCTGCATACTCCAATATAGGCATGACGTACACAGTGTACAGTGTCTTGAACGATTCCTTACTAAGGTATCGGAACGCTATTCTCAGGTTTGCCAGGCGCCCATATGCTGCACCAGTTATCTGGTTGATGTGTGCTTCCGGAGACGTGCTCGGTGTTATACTCACCCCAAGATCTTTCTCCTTGAGTGAGGTTTGCAGTCTTGGGCCACCTAGCCTATACTCTGTCTGCGGTCTTATTTGCCCTTCCCCGATCTTCATGACTTTGCATTTAGCGGGGTTAAACTCGAGAAGCCAGTTGCTGGACCAGGTGTCCAGCCTGTCCAGGTCTCTTTGTAGCCCTGCCTGATCCTCATCTGATTTAATTATCCTCATTAACTTCACATCATCTGCGAACAGGGACACTTCTGAGTCTATCCCTTCCATCACGTCATTCACATATACCAAAAATAGCACTGGTCCTAGGACTGACCCTTGTGCGACTCCGCTCGTCACAGGCGCCCACTGTGATACCTCGTCACGTACAGTGTGTGTGTGTGTGTGTGTGTGTGTGTGAGAGAGAGAGAGAGAGAGAGAGAGAGAGAGAGAGAGAGAGAGAGAGAGAGACAGACATGGACAAAGAGAGAATGTTAATGTAAAAATTAATTTTGTACCAAAAGAACCTTAGAAAACTAACCTAATCTTATTCTAACCACTTGGCTGTGAAGGCTACAATAAATTTGGTAACCAACTTCCATGATTGTCTTCAGGCACTCCTATCAAAAATACCTTTCATAGCCATATTATCTACTCTATGCACGCAAGCACGCACGCGTGCAAGCACGTGCATGAGTATTAATGTTTAAAGTTGTCTTGGTTATGATTTGTGCTGACGTCAGTGTGGACGTGTCCTGGATGTACGAGTGCACAGATACTTTCAGTGATGCTAGTGGCTTGGAACACTATCACCATCCTCTTGGGGTCTCGACCACAGTACAACAGAAGCAGCATTAAGGGCATAATGAAAGCATAAACACTAAGATAGGAAAGAATGGTGGAGGTGCATCATTAGAGGAGCGCTTTGGAAATTCCACATATATAGGTGGAAGTAAAGTGGGATGGGTGGGAGAGGGAGGTAGACACAAAGCAGCTCATTGATGAAGCCTGGCCCGGCTGAGGGAGGATGCTGGTGCGCACTACACCACGCCCGCGGCCCGCCCCACCAAAGCCACCACCCCACCCACCCTTACTGCGGCTCCATTCACTCTTTAGCCTTACACCACCATCTGTCTAGCTCTGTCTATAATCACTCATTTGTCCTGTAAGGGATGACCACTTATAGTACCTGAACCTGCTGATTCATCTCTACTGATTCCTGACCTACAAGACTCAGCCGATCATACATACTCTTGTATGTATGTTTGCCTCAACCACCTCTTTATCGTGTTCATTCCATAAAGCAACCTTAAACTGAAAATAAGTACTTCCTAATTTCCATATCCATCTCCCTATGAGCGCTTGTGTATGTATCTGTGGCCGCCTGTTGTGTTTATTTCTCCTTCCCTTGCATACATTAATTCTCATACATTCCAAGGCCTTACATTCAGGCTCAAGTCACGCTTGGTACTGGCACAATCATTAACAAAAAAAATATTTTCGCTCGAGGGTGAATGTTGTAAACAAAACACCTCCATGGAGTGCATCATAGATCAAAGGTATATAATACTGACAAGTTGATGAATAATACATGTGAAACACCTCCACTGAATGCGTAGATCATCTTGTACAATTTCATCCGTCTGCAACGATGTCAGTGTTTGAGCAGTGTTAATGGGCGAGCCCCGAAAGCACCCGCGGGGAGAGGTATTCAGATTTGCTTTACTGCGCAACAACTGAGCTTTCCTCTCAAGAAGCCACTGTTGCAGCCATAATACAGAACAAGTATACAGAAACTATATAGAAAATATGACGGGACTTTAGAGCCGCAGCAATACTGAACCAGCCAACATCTGCAAGAATAAATTTCATCAACTGAGGCGGAATTTCTAGGTCGAGGCAGGTCCCGCCGGACAGTTCGATACTGTGACCCACCAACCCACTCTCCTGCCTCCGTCGCTGTCCCCCAACTCTCTTGCCCCCGCCGCCACTATCCACTCATCTCTCCGCCGCCACACCTTGCCCCAAGGCCGCCACCTATAAACTCATCTAATGAAATGTAGCTTAGCCCTACCTAACTTATTTTGGGTCAATTAACATTTGGAGGATTGTTAATTAGTACAAGTGAAGAGTTCATTCATGATGTTCAGGCTGGTTGTTACCAGATTAGTGCAAATATGCATTCTTAGATACACAACTAGATACGTACTTAACATAGTTTGGTTGTCGCCAGGCTAGTGTAAATATGTATTCTTATTCACATAATGTAGTTTAAAAAACTGAGAGCTATTGCAACAATGAAAGTGCATTGTCTATATACTGATGTTATGTACATATTCTTAGACTGCAACAATAAAAGTGCATTGTTAACATATTTATGTTATGTATACATTCTTAGATTGCAACAATCGCAAACGAGCGATCAATAATGTAAGTTAACTACAGGAGGGGGAGAGGATGACTTGCTGAAAGCACCTTTCGAGTTGCAAATAAAAGCTTCGTCGTGAGAAATGCAATGTGGGAACTGAAATGCATGATAGCCCAAGCAAGTGTGTATGTCTACACGACCCAACTTTGCTGACAGACGAGAAGTCAAATACCCAGAGACCTGAGAGCACTGGCGTCAGGCATTATGATCTCTAAATAACAAAAAAGGCACAATACCGTGACTGGAACAATACACACACAACCCAGTGTGACTTTGTAAATGGTCCAAGTCGGGCCGAAACGTCGTCGTAAGCTCCTCTCTTTTATATGTGCGGGTTGTGTGTGTATTATGATCTCTTCGGATTACAAAGCTATATTACGAGTAGAATAAAAATCTCATTAGATTATGTGATACGGTGATTGTCAGAATCAGGATGGAATATGGTTACCCGTGGAAGATACATGCAGGTCCACAAGTAAACCTCTCAAACCCTGCCACGTCAACATGTCATGTAAGGTGAGAGAGAGAGAGAGCTTTCAACATTACCTAATGGAATGTCCAGTTATCAGGGTTAAGAACATCGTGAATTATTAGAACTATCTAATAACCCAGGAAAATCCCAATTTTATGCAAAGTGTACTGTGCGACTTCCTCTTAAATATGTGGGCATGTGTGTATATCAAACATATGATGTACCCTCTCTTGCTCTCTCACATTTAAAGCGTGGGGGATTTATATGTGTCACAGGTTTGTATGAATATAAGGAGAAGTACGCAAGACTTACCTGCCACTTTGTGTTAGTAGTTTTGTGGAGAGGGACATGTGCCTGGTGGGGATTGGTTGGGGAGGAGGCAGTGGGTGGAGAGATTATACGAGACACTGAGAAGAAAAATTAACTCGACAAATGTCACTTTTGTGAAAATCGCCTACAAACATTTGCAACAAAGAAAACCAACGAATTCGCCTGTCGCTTTTTTAAAATATCGGCTACAAAATGAGTGTAAATGTGTTGACTGCTTTGATGTTGTCATCTGGGACTGGGAATTGTAATTATCGAGGAATTGGTAGGATGTGGGGGAGGTAGGAAAAGCCAGTGAACCTGGGAACGAGAGATGGAACATGTATATGAATTTGACGAGGGTCGTGAGGTGGAAAATTGTTTCAGCTGGAAGGTGTTTGGCTTCGATAACTTGGGATTGGGGGTGGATGGTTGCTCTAGGACCTGGGAAATGAGATGTGGTTCCTGAGGTTCTAGGCGATTCCTGTCAGCTTCATCTGTCCTGTGTGGAAGGTTGCTTTGCCCTGTTGCTTTCCCGTTATTTCCAGGACCAATGCCCCCTGCCCTTCGTTTCCTCCCTATTCTCATTTGTTTGGGTCTTCTGAAGAAACACACTCCTATATTTATTAATGTACTTAAAAATTGCACTAGGTTGTTTGCCGGCTAACTCTCAGCTCTTGGCCCCGCCTTTCAATCTGCAATTAAGCAGCAGCACCTCCACTTGTTTCAGAGCTCAAGAGCAGTACCATGCCTACTGGCCTCTCTTGCTGCGCGAGGTGGGTTGTCTTGCTGCGCGAGGTGGGTTGTCTTACTCAATGCTCTTGCCTAACAACTAAGAATTGAATGTACTGATTCCTAGAACCCAGTATTTTACTATGCATATTCCTGAAACTATGTATGGAGTAAGAATGGTTGATGCCAAACTTTTTGCCGATACAGATAATCAATTTTAAAGTGATACCGATACCATAAAAATCAGCCGATACCGATATTTTGGCACATCCCTAGTATGGAGCTAGCCTCTAGCACTTTTTTTTTTTGTTCCATGCACCGACTACCATTGTGACACTGAAAACGTGCTTCTTAACGTACCTGTGGGAGAGGTACATTTCATCAGATCTATGCTTCCTAGTTCTCTCCATGTACTTCACACAGCCTATCCCTCTTTACTCTTTCCAGTATCATCAGTGTTCATGAAATTCTTGTCTTCTTATTACAGAATGGACATAAATGCATTGGAAAACTTATAGAGATGACAAAGTTAACTACCCGTATCAGGAATCTACTACAAAAACAGATCAAAAATCCATTTATGACAGGAGCATAATGTGGAGGAATATGACTGGCGCGCGTCTGTGTGCACGCGCGCGCAAGTGGACATAAATAAATATCGTTACAGATGTTTAAACAAGACAGAACTCTATACGGTGGATTGAAGATGGATAAACTAAGATTTGGAAGGGATGTAAGAGGGCACTGGTTTGGCAGAGCTGTGGATAACTGGAACAAACTATCAAGTAGGGAGTAATTAAGCTTTTTTTTTTTTTTGGGGGGAGTGGGAGGCAGTTTAAGAGTAGGACCAACAGATATAAGAGAAACTGATTGGGTATAATTAAGACCTGCCTTATATTGGCCACTGGGCTTCTAAACAACATTTTCATGTTCATTTACGTACTTGTTAAAGTGTGGACGCTTGTAATTATGATGTGATACTAGGTCAAGTGTGGACGCTTGTAATTATGATGTGATACTAGGTCAAGTGTGGACGCTTGTAATTATGATGTGATACTAGGTCAAGTGTGGACGCTTGTAATTATGATGTGATACTAGGTCAAGTGTGGACGCTTGTAATTATGATGTGATACTAGGTCAAGTGTGGACGCTTGTAATTATGATGTGATACTAGGAAAGGATGTACTCAGGAGTAAGAATAATGTTGCGTGAGCAGCATCTTTGAGAATGCAGTAAGGAATTTCTGACACGGCAGACTGCAATGACCTGCATACAAACTGCCTTTAAAACCTGTGTTTTTTGCCAAAATCAATGCCTTTCTTTCTTCACAGAATTAAACAAGCTGTGTACCACTAAAGCGTAAATGTGGACTCTTAAAGAAGACACGTCACAGAAACAAGCTTTTACTGAGACAACATTTCGCTGTTAAAACCGCATCTAGTGGTAAAAATAACCAAGCGAAACGTTCTCCATATAAAACTATTCTGCAACGTCTTCAGCATTATCGACAGTGCGCAATTGGGATTTAATGAAGAATCAGTTGCAGATGATATTCATTATTGTTGTAGGATCTACCGTCCCCAACCCTGGCTTACTTCAAGCATCATAAATCTGAAACTAAACATCACAGGAATAAGAATTAAGAAACATATGAAAGTAAAAGGAGTATTGGAATATAAGTAAAAGATGGCATGATTTAATTGGGGCCGCCCACTTTACTAGTTAACTTACGGAGTGTGACTAGTGTGGCCCTCTGACTACAGCCAGTGACAGATATACCCATCACAGAGACTAGATACAACAGATTAGAGGAAGGTTCATCATCTTAGAAGTGATATCAGTGCAATACTAGAGCAACATGTATAATGTAATGCCATTTACAGGCAGGCTTCCTGCCCAAGCCTTAACTGTACCCTGCGCATGCGCAGTCAGGCATCTCCCTATGGATATGCTCACGAAACGGGTAGATGCAAGAGAGGCTAAGCTAGTAAGTTTATTCAGATATACACAAATACAGTTACATAGATTATCATACATAGCAGCATATGTGTAGAGAACCTAGGATAACCCCAAAAAAAAATCAGAGTGACTTATTTCCATTGAGGTCCTTTGAGTATTCTCAAGTATTACAAATATATCGCCTCCATAACAGTCCATCGGTGTTTTCCTCGCTACCATCTCTCATCTATCGAACGATAAAAGTATTTCCACGAGTAGTCCTTAAAACAGACCCCGCCATCACATACCAACCATGAGTTACCTCTACCACTACAAGAATGGGCCACTAGCTCAACGGCAGTATCTATATTCTTTCATCTCACTTTGTTACCTGTGATCTGTATTGTTTATATTAGCTTGACAAAGCTCCTGGAGAGCGAAATGTTGCCACAGTAAAATGTATGGTTAGTTGCACACGTGTCCTCTCACCTAACAGCTAAGTTACTACAATTTACCATTTACCACCGATTTTCAAATAAATAAGGACAATGTAGAAAGCACTTGACAAAAAAGATACCAAACTTTCCAGTTACCCTGTGTTTGCAGGGGTCGATTCAGTTCAGAACCCCTCCTCTCAACTCTTACTGGCCTATTGTACTAATTCCTGGCCTCTAGGACCCGGCCATAATTACTCTTGAAACTGCGTATAGTATGTGCTTCCACATTTTCATCCAGTGCATTTCACTCTCGACCCCAGACCAAAACAAGGCGTAGTGTGTGGATTTGTCCACGGCCTCCGCGGTATGGGCACCAATGAATAGGCCATCTTATTGCGATGATCAGTGTTAGTGTTTTTCACCCAGATGAACAAGGTAACAACTTACCTCATTGTCAGAGTTGCCCATGACGGCGCTAGTAGCGGCCGCGACCTGCTTCCGCTCACCCAGCTTTCACGGGGCTTTCTCCTCCGTTGTTTATGCTACACCTTTTAGGCAGTTGTTCTCAGTATATGGTAAACTTTCACTTGCTTCCACTGCGTGTTTATCTACGTACACTATTAAGCACAAACAATTGAAAATGTCACTTCACTTGACAGGTGCGTTTTAGCGACCTTTGACAGCTACAAAATACAAATCCACAAGAATATTAAACTAAGAAAACATAGAAAAATAATTATTCACATCTTAAACGTGTCTTCTTTTAAAGTACCGGTGCAACCGCGTTAACTATTACTGTCTGCAGATAAATATTTCAGATATATCTACATTCTTACAAGCGTCAAGGCAAAGCTGAATAAAACACTTCGTTTTAGCAGTTCTTAGTGATGAGTGAGGTGGCACGTTTGCCTGGGTTTCACAAACCTAAATGGCAGGGAGCTAGACATATGTTTCCACTGTTTTAAAGAGTTTCACCAAAAAATCAAATTCCCAAACAAGATGCCTAAAACGAGCATCAATCAACAGCCCAAAAATCAAATTTAAGGGAGAGGAAGGATGTAATATGTTAATCAGACTGAAGAACATTTAATGCTCATAACAGTATACAATACAGACAAGATGAAGAATGATACAGTGCAAAGCCTGGGTATCTTTCTGTCAAGTAAAGATACCCAGATGTTTAACGTGTGTCTTAATTCCTCAATATTTCATGTTTTTAATTATGCCAGACACTTCTGACCATCCCGACCAGAAATGTTGTATAATTTGCTTGTCCTTATCTACCAGAACCCTACTATGTGGTGATACTTTAAAGACAAAAACTAACACCAACATTCCATGAAGTAATGGTAATTTATTACAGGATGACTGTCTACGGAATGCTTCGCTCAGGAATAAATAAACAAAAATGGGTGACTGGAATTCACAAATATTCTACACTGAAAACAGCAAACTTACGACGACGTATCGGTCAGTCCTGCATCATTATCAAGTGGTGGTGGTAGTAGTAATAGTACTAGCAGTGGTAGTAGTAATAATAGTACTAGCAGTGGTACTAGTAATAATAGTACTAGCAGTGGTAGTAGTAATAATAGTACTAGCAGTGGAAGTAGTAATAATAAAATTAGTAATAATAGTGGTAGTAGTAATAAAAATAGTAAGACGGGTAAATGTAATAATGTAGAGTAACTGACACTTGTGTCACCGGTGTTTCCAGTGTCTCCTCCAGTACCTTGATGACACTCTCCGCTCTCTTTCTGACACACCTGAACACCACCAATCAAGTGTTCGCCTTACTCACATTAACGCTCTTTTCTGTCATAGTCAGAAGTCACAGTCAGCCAATAAACCGGTTCTTTGCTAAAACTATCTACTTATTCTAGCCTTCACAGACGCCGTCTTGTTGAATTGGCTCTTACAGACAACACTGCTAACAGTGTAGAGATGTTGCCCCGTGGCCTGGTGGCAAAAGCTCTCGTTTCATACGGTGAGGGTCCGGGTTTGATTCCTGGCGAAGGACTGGAAACATTGGACGTATTTCCTTACACCGGTTGTCTATGTTCACCCATCAGTAAAATGGGTACCTGGGTGTTAGTCGACTGGTGTGGGTCACATCCTGGGACAAAATTTACCTAATTTTCCCGAAATGCTCTGCATAACAAGCGGCTTTCTATATAGTAGTATGTCATTGATGTCAACTAGGCTTGTATACCCTGTACATGTACTTGTAGTAAATAAAATTATTATTATTACACACGTGTCTTATTCCTTTTACTTATCGGTTTGATAAACCGTTACAATAAAATTAATCTTAATCCGGGTTTCATTTGTATAGACGCCTGCCTCAACACAGTTATATATTCTAATCTTTACAACACTAGTGACATCACCTGATCTTTGCCTCCTCGTCTTTCTCCTTCACCTATATTTTGTATTTCGTTTTTCTCGTCTTTTCACTTTCTTCTTACTTGCTGCTGCTTTCCTACTTAGCACTGGCCAATAGGCCTACAGAAATGCTGTTTCTTTATTTGTTCCTTTGTGGACGTGTGTTCAAGATAACTGCTTCTCCACAGCCCTAAGATGTAATTTACCCTTACTACTATTTCCACTACGACTACAACCATTATTACTAATATTACTACTGATATTTCCACTTCCACTATTACTAATACTACCACAAGTACTCCAATAGCCACTATTTCGGGGTTTTTTTCATTTCCCGGCCTGTATTCTGCTCTTCTCTGCTTTTCTCGCTTAGTTATGAATAGATAATGATCCAGAATGGGTCGAAACTTAAGGCTCCTCTCTTAAGTTACTAGTGAAATGCCTTGGTCAAGTGAACAAAAGATCCTACTGCAGCGCCAAGCCGGAATTTTCCCAGTTCTCTTGACAAGCAAACTAACAGCAGCAGCAGCATCATCATGTATGAAGGGCTCCTGGAGCGTGCTTGACGCCCCATACAGTGGTGACACGCGATGAGTGAGGAGGAGAGGAGCAAGTTGAGGCATGTGCATGTTAAGTCACATGCACATGCACATTGCGTGGCACGGGGTCTTAATAACAAGGTGGCAGAAAGACTACCACGCTCACCTACTCCACAAATTGTATATGGTTTTAAGTGCAAACGTGTATATAAAGACTGCTTTCAGACTTAAAAAGAATAAAAAAAGGACAACACCATGACTGGATTAGTCAACGGTCCTAGTCGGACCAAAACGTCATGTTTCAGCCTCCTACGTCTGGGTTATTTATGTACCTTTGATACCTTTGAAGAGTTTCGAGAGTTTATCTACTCTCTGAGCCCGGCCATAGGCCAGGCTCGTCTGGTGCTTGCCTGGTCAACCAGGCTGTTGCTGCTGGAGGCCCGCTGCCCCACATATCCATCACAGCCTGGTTGATCTGGCACCTGATGATACTTGTCCAGTTTCCTCTTGAAGGCTTCTACACTGGTTCCAGCCGTGTTTCGGATATCTTCTGGTAAGATGTTGAATAGTCTGGGACCCCGGATGTTAATACAGTGCTCCCGTATTGTCCCCACCGCACCCCTGCTCCTCACTGGGTTTATTTTACACTTTCTCCCATATCTCTCGCTCCAGTATGTTGTTATGGCAGTGTGCAGATTTGGGACCAGGCCCTCAAGTACTTTCCAAGTATATATTATCATGTATCTCTCTCTTTCGGTCTTGACTGGAAAACCGATTAAATGGTACAGGATCAAGAAGTCTCTGTTTTTTTAACTATGGGGTGTTAATAATCCTGGATAACACTGGATTATTTGAATCCGGTTTTTTTTTCAAGTCTTAGCCTCTAATAGCTGGCTGAATTCTTGGCATTTTTTGCACTTGGTAAACAGGGGACAAAAGAGGTAAAGATATTTGCGTATACGTCTCTCCTCTCTCTCAGATTTAACCCGGGTTCTTACAGCTGAGAGTCAAGAGCTCTATTCCCTCTCCCAAGAGTAGTGTCACCTATTACTCTTAGTGAACTGTGTATACATTAGACTCCGACTACCCTAGATGGTAAACAACTAGTGTCATTGGTCTGTGTGCTGTACATATGACCTCTGCCTAGTATATAACTATTGATTTCAGTCAACAATGTACATGTATTAATGTTGGCAATTACCGACATGTTAGGTAAAAGGACACAAGTGCAACTAATGTGACATTTTATTGTGGCAACGTTTCGCTCTCCATGAGCAAGAATCCGCCTCAAAACAATAAACCCTGCCATCACATAGTTACTGCTGCTGATACTACGCAAGAATATAACACGAGGAACACTGAAACAAAACTTCTCAGATCCAACCACTATCAGAAATATTTGTCCAACCTATTTTTATATTACCTAAGCAACAGCTTTAATAACCTTTTTACTCATGTATAAGTCGACTTTTTCTACATGTATTACTACTGCTACTACCACCACCACTAGTATTACAACTACTACACCTCACTCTAAGCCTATATATACCCTCTGTGTCCATGTAATGTTGGTAATGTCTTGATAAAGCTCCTGGAGAGCGAAGCGTTGCCACAATACAATGTCATATTAGTTGCACTTTTGTTATTTTACCTTAAAACAATGTACATTTCAAATGAGCCCAAAATACAACATAAGTGCTTGTATTTTTTTTTAATATAAATGCACCTACCCGCACACTATTTTAGGACACTTGACACGACATATTTCAGTCATATTATAAAGTATGCAGCGCCCATCCACCTGGTCAAACATGTACGAAAACTCGAAAAGGTTGGAGCAAGACAAATCCTTGCGACAAAATGATTGAGCTGAAAAGGAGACACAAGAAACAGAACCTGAAGACTTTAGAAGAGAAGAACAACTAAGGAAGACTTGATTAAAGCACCCACTCCCAACCAACCCATACACAAAGTGACTATTATAATTCAACCCCAGCAAATGCAATGTTTTAAAAACTGGCGAAGGGTAAAGAAGACCGGTAACTGGGTACAAGCTCGGGAGACAAAGGACGCAAACTTCACTCAAGAAGGACCTCGGGTGAGCATAGTACCGAACATATCGCCTGAGGTACACATCAGCCGAACCTCCGCAAATGCACCTCTGGCAAATCTAAGCTTAATTTTCAAGAATCTCAACAAAGTTATTCCCTATGTTGCAGGTATTATACGTCAGGCCCATCTTGGAATATGCAGCACCAGTATGGAACACACACCTGATACATCATGTCAAGAAACTAATAAAACTGTAAAGGTTTGCGATGAACAGTTCCAGAGCTAAAGGTTATGTGCTCTGAGAAGAGACGAGCTAAATCTGATGACATAAGGACCAGGGAGACACTATAACGACGTACAAAATACTGAGAAGAATTGATTAGTTGGACAAGAACAAGTTATTCGAGAGGCGGGAAACAGGTACACGATGGAAGTTAAAAGTATGAACGATGTTAGGAAATAATTCTTGAGCTTTACTGTAGTCAGGAAGTGGAATGACCTAGACAGCTAATTGGTAGAGTCCAGATCCACATCTAACATTAAGAACAGGTATGAGTGCTCACGAACAGAGGGAGGGGGGACGGGCCAAGTGAAGAAGGCAGCGCGAGCAGAGCCCCTCCTCTACATTAGGAGATTACCAGGTTTTACCTGAGCCAGAGGCGTGACGAGAGGGCTACCCGACACGCCAGCGTCAACATCAATTTCGCTCTACCAATAACTTGTGTACGCAGCATCACCCAGGTCAGCTCAGTGTAATAATGAAGTGAACCCTGTGTTTAGTGACGACCATCAACTTTGCTTTCTTAAAAGAAAAACATGAAAATAAAAATAACTTGCCCCTGGGAGAAGTGCCAGTGCCAACAGAGCGCCCGCCCGCCTCCACACACTCCAGTTCCACTTGACTTGCCGCTTAAAGGCCAATACCTTATCTTTACTCCTTTGGACTGACTCCTAGTAGTTCTTCTATATTAGTGTTGCTTGCTAAACATGAGCACATAGAAAACAAGAACAGAGGGCCGCTACATTAGTCCTACTGCCCCAAGCTAGGCAGGTTCTACTCACTCAAGCAATACCACTCAATTACCTGTCCAACCTGTTTTTAAACTCCTATAAACTGAAAAGTTTCCCTTCAAGAGAAGTGTCTTGAGCTACCCTACGCTTTCATGGATAAAATTTAATTGCCTCCCATTCTCCAAGTGCTGTTATGACCCTTACACAATTAGTCCAACTCAATGAAATTAATAATAATAACAACAATGGTAATACCAATTACAAATTCCTTGATTGTGAATGGTAATTAACAGCGTCACGTATATGATAAATGAGGTATAAGGGCATTTATTAAAACCTTCCTACCACCAGGGCATGTCAGGTGTTGCCTGCCGAGTTGCATGGCTGGGCAGTAAGTGTGTGTTCTCACTATACTCATCCTGTCCCAACCGGACATAGCCATCACTGAGCCCTAACCCCGGGCATGCAACACCTGACCTATAATTCCACTACACATACTCCGTCAGTTGGTTCTCTGTACTAGACTGATACAGCGCCTGGCGGGAGAAATGTCTCCATAATACTCATGTATGTCCTAATACTCTTTCTGGGAGGTCAAAGGATTGCCCAACCGCATAGCTCACTGGTCGAGTGCTGGGCTCAATCAAAGCTGACTTGGGTTTAGCCCCCAGACGGTTCGAGACGTTTCTAACACCAGCTGCCTCTGTTCACTTAGCAGTAAATAGGAGTCATTTGGCTATTGTGGGTCGCATCCTAGGGAGAACTCGAAGGACCCCCAACGGAAATCAACTACAATGTTTATTTTTGGGAGGGTTATGAATGGTTATTAACCCTTCGAAGCTGATAATCCACAGTATTCTCCCAGAGCTGCGGTGACTGCCGCATGTGGCCTGCCATTCTCCCCATCTACACACACACAAAAACAAGTTTTGGAAACGAAGACACCAATGAGGACTTCAAAACTTGTCAAAACTCCCGTGTATCAAACTGAAAACAATCTGAAGATTAGATTTAGATTTTACCGACGAAGCGACTAGCTTGCCATGCACCCGGTAACCATGCTGAGGGTAACCATAAAAGTATGGCTTCACGTAATGTTGGTTATATTGTCGCTGTCAGTGTTCCTGCGTCAGAGTGGAATTTGCAGGCTCTATTACACACTTTTAAACTGCAATTAAACTGCCACAAGTGTCATTGTTACAGAGACAATACACAAACTGTCACAAGTGTCACTGTTATCGTAACAATACACAAGCTGTCACAAGTGTCACTGTTATCGTAACAATACACAAGCTGCCACAAGTATCACTGTTATCGTAACAATACACAAGCTGTCACAAGTATCACTGTTATCGTAACAATACACAAGCTGTCACAAGTATCACTGTTATCGTAACAATACACAAGCTGTCACAAGTGTCACTGTTATTGTAACAATACACAAGCTGTCACAAGTGTCACTGTTATCGTAACAATACACAAGCTGTCACAAGTATCACTGTTATTGTAACAATACACAAGCTGTCACAAGTATCACTGTTATTGTAACAATACACAAGCTGTCACAAGTGTCACTGTTATCGTAACAATACACAAGCTGTCACAAGTGTCATTGTTACAGAGACAATACACAAGCTGTCACAAGTGTCACTGTTATCGTGACAATACACAAGCTGTCACAAGTGTCACTGTTATCGTGACAATACACAAGCTGTCACAAGTATCACTGTTATCGTAACAATACACAAGCTGTCACAAGTATCACTGTTATCGTAACAATACACAAGCTGTCACAAGTGTCACTGTTATCGTAACAATACACAAGCTGTCACAAGTATCACTGTTATTGTAACAATACACAAGCTGTCACAAGTGTCACTGTTATTGTAACAATACACAAGCTGTCACAAGTATCACTGTTATTGTAACAATACACAAGCTGTCACAAGTATCACTGTTATTGTAACAATACACAAGCTGTCACAAGTGTCACTGTTATTGTAACAATACACAAGCTGTCACAAGTGTCACTGTTATTGTAACAATACACAAGCTGTCACAAGTGTCACTGTTATCGTAACAATACACAAGCTGTCACAAGTATCACTGTTATTGTAACAATACACAAGCTGTCACAAGTATCACTGTTATTGTAACAATACACAAGCTGTCACAAGTATCACTGTTATCGTAACAATACACAAGCTGTCACAAGTGTCATTGTTATCGTAACAATACACAAGCTGTCACAAGTGTCACTGTTATTGTAACAATACACAAGCTGTCACAAGTATCACTGTTATTGTAACAATACACAAGCTGTCACAAGTGTCACTGTTATTGTAACAATACACAAGCTGTCACAAGTGTCACTGTTATCGTAACAATACACAAGCTGTCACAAGTGTCATTGTTATCGTAACAATACACAAGCTGTCACAAGTGTCACTGTTATCGTGACAATACACAAGCTGTCACAAGTGTCACTGTTATCGTAGCAATACACAAGCTGTCACAAGTATCACTGTTATCGTAACAATACACAACCCGCTACAACCGTCATTGCTATTGTGAAAATACAAAATTCAGCTCCCCCAAGTGTCATTAATATCGTGAGGCGACACGATTAAGCTGTCGCATGTGTCACTATTACGGTGGTAATACACAACTGAAGCCACTGGCAAGAAAATAATGTACACCAGAGCGACAACTAGGAACCTGGGTGGAAACAACTGTACTCGTAACCCTCACCGCACGAGCTCTGCTGGCCAACTGATCACGGCTCTCCAGAGAGAGTCAGCCTCAAAGTTTCACTTCACAACGTCCACATTCACCGCTAATTTCCCAGACACACGCACACTTAGCCCGTACTTTACATAAAAGTCAGAGATAAGGTTGTTCGGTCACGTTAATTTTTTCACCACGTGTCTGATTACACAAGTTTCCTAAACGCTGATATACCAAATAACTTCAAGCGTGTTCAAAGGATCCGGGGCACTCTGTATCTCCAAGAGGTCCAACCAAACACTGACACTGGCCGGGGAAAAAGACACGGGGAGGCAACCGGCACTGTAAAGCCAGCGAGGTGCCAACGCGGAATTTCTCCTGGCCCAGCTACCCGCAACACCTAAATAAGGCAGTAGGGAACGCCAATATGAACCTCAAGACCATCTAAATCAAACCTGACCTTTAGACACCACTGAATTATAATTATAAGGATTAATAGGAGCAGTGCGAGGGCTGAGAATACAGTGAGCGTCAAGACCATACCCGACCAGCCCTACAACAATCCGTCAGTAACAACACACTTGTCCTGCCGTCGCTCCAAGCATACTTCTGATTCTCCACACCAACTCAATCCAACCCAATTTTAAATGTTATGGTTAAGATTTCACCTGTATACGAAATTCATACGATAGAGAAGAATAAGGGTCACAATACTGTGGCTGGACAATTCACAATCCACACTTAAAATGACACCAATGACAATAATCCAGGACCACAATGACAATAATCCAGGACCACAATGACAATAATCCAGGACCACAATGACAATAATCCAGGACCACAATGACAATAATCCAAGACCACAATGACAATAATCCAGGACCACAATGACAATAATCCAGGACCACAATGACAATAATCCAGGACCACAATGACAATAATCCAGGACCACAATGACAATAATCCAGGACCACAATGAAAATAATCCAGGACCACAATGAAAATAATCCAGGACCACAATGAAAATAATCCAGGACCACAATGAAAATAATCCAGGACCACAATGAAAATAAGTCACTTCGTCTTACTGTTCTGGGTTATCGCAGAATTTACACATGTTACTGTGTATGGTAATTGTAATCACCTAAATTTGTGAAATTATACTTACGTATACTTGTCCCTAAATAAACTTAAATGTGAAACTAGACCACTGTTAAGTCGCAACTGACCTGAGAATGGTCCAGTCGTCACAGTTTTGTATTTTAAACGTTTAAAATACAAAACTGTGACGACCTTTACATATGACTGTGGTATGAGTAATATTATAATTATTGAACATTATGTAACTATACAACTTACAAAAAAAAAAAAAGTCCTGCACGTGGGAAGTACTGTGCTCTCTGGACAATAGGAAGATGATGTGGTTCACCAGTGTCATTTGAATTGTGATGTCTGCGCACTTCTGACATGACAATTGTTTAATGAATGACGGTGTTTCCTCCTATGGGTCACCCTACCTTAGTGGGGAAACTGCCGATGTGAAAAAAACAAAACAAAGATGGGGAGAGACTGGATAGAGACGAACAGCAACTCCCCGTGACAACGTTACTGTAATCAAGTTACTGGAGAGAGCAAGCCTTTGAGATACTTCACAATTTATCTCCGACTCAAGAACAGTTTATCTCCAACAGGAGAAGAGAGGGAGAGAACGTGTGCAACTCACAAAAAGCAAACAAGCGCACGAACACGGGCATACGCGATAATGACGTATAAAATACTGAGAGGAACTGACAAGGTGGATAGGGACAGAATGTTTCAGAGATGGGACACAGGAACAAGAGGACACAAATGGAAGTTAAAAACTCATCTGGGTCTAAGGGATGTTAGGAAGTATTTCTTCAGCCTTAGAGTTGTCAGGAAGTGGAACAATCTGGAGAGTGATGTAGTGGACAGTGGACCTAGTAGCGACTAGCGAAGAGACCGGACCAGGAGCTGTGAATCGACCCCAGCAACCACAAATAGGTGAAGACAAATAGGCGAGTACACACGCACACACACGACAGACACAGCGAGCCAATTTAAATAAGTCACTGACTTTTTTGGGTTATCCTAGGTTCTCTACACACATGCTGCTATGTATGATAATGTAACTATACAAACGACTTCAGGAACAAATCAAAATATTCTTCCTTAAAGCCTTTTTATCCACTTATCCGAGGCTATGGTCCACAAATTACACTATTTATGTATACCTGAATAAACTTACTAGGGTGCCCACCCTCTCTTGCACTCCCTCCCTCACCTCTCTCGCGTCTCTTCCTCTCTCCCTTCACCTCTCTTGCGCTCTCTTCCTCCCCCTCTCTTGCGCTCTCTTCCTCTCTCCCTCCCCCTCTCTTGCGCTCTCTTCCTCTCTCCCTCCCCCTCTCTTGCGCTCTCCTCCTCTCTCGCGTTCTCCTCCTCTCCCCCTCCCTCTCTCGCGCTCTCCTCCTCTCTCCCTCCCTCTCTCGCGTTCTCATCCTCTCTCCCTCCCTCCCCTCTCTCGCGCTTCTCCATCCCCTCCCTCTCGCTTCCTCCTCTCCCTCCCTCTCTCGCGCTTTCCTCTCTCTCCCTCCCTCTCTCGCGCTTTCCTCCTCTCCCCTCCCCTCTCTCGCGCTTTCCTCTCTCTCCCTCCCCTCTCTGCGCTTTCATCCTCTCCCCTCCCCCTCTCGCGCTTTCCTCCTCCCCCTCCCCTCTCGCGTTTCTCCTCCTCTCTCCCTCCCTCTCTCGCGCTCTCCTCCTCTCCCTCCCTCTCTCGCGTTCTCATCCTCTCTCCTCCCTCCCTCCTCCCCTCTCTCGCGCTTTCCTCTCTCTCTCCCTCCTCTCTCGCGCTTTCCTCCTCTCTCCCTCCTCTCTCTCGCGCTTTCCTCCTCTCCCCTCCCTCTCTCTCGCGCTTTCCTCCTCTCCCCTCCCTCTCTCTCGCGCTTTCCTCCTCTCCTCCCTCTCTCGCCTTTCTCTCTCCCTCCCTCTCGCGCTTTCCTCCTCCCTCCCCCTCTCTTGCGCTTTCCTCCTCTCTCCCTCCCCCTCTCGCGCTTTCCTCCTCTCTCCCTCACCCTCTCCCTCCTCCTCCTCCCTCCCTCCCGTCTCTCCTCCTCCTCTCTCGCCCTCTCCTCTCTCCCTCCCTCACCCTCTCTCCTCCTCCTCCCTCCCTACCGTCTCTCCTCCTCCTCCTCTCTCCCTCCCTCACCCTCTCTCCTCCTCCTCCCTCCCTCCCGTCTCTCCTCCTCCTCTCTCCTCCTCCTCCTCTCTCGCCGCCCTCCTCTCTCCCCGCCCTCCTCTCTCGCCCTCTCCTCTCTCTCGCCCTCTCCTATCTCCCTCCCCCTCTGCGCTCTTACCGAGACCGAAACAATTCTTTCACTTGCATATAATTATTCTGTGAAAGTGGTTTGTCACTTTCTATTCATATTTAAGTGGCCGAGATGCTACGAGACAAGAAGTCAGGAAATAACTCTCCTTGCATTATCAACACAGGGATGGAGGATATTGCAATATTAAATGGAAAAAGAAAAAAACACATGTAAAGTTTATTATATCTTTACATAGAAGAATAGCTGACAGGTGGGTAAGGTGATCCTCAGTAGGCTGAGGATAACCAAAATAGCAAAGTTTAACATTATTAATGATATACAATGGCGGAAAGTTGATGAGACACGTGCAATACGTGGGTGTCCTTAGTGCAGAAACGTTTAACCTACGCAGCACGCTGCTTACATTTAACTCAAAGCAGACTTTTATACTAGAGACAGAGAGGAAGAAGTTGAGAATTCAATATAAGGGTTTCAGTCCCTTAGCTTTGATGGAAGGTGCTCAGTACCTTAGCCTTGATGGAAGGTGTTCAGTCCCTTAGCCTTGATGGAAGATGTTCAGTACCTTAGCCTTGATGGAAGATGCTCAGTACCTTAGCCTTGATGGAAGGTGTTCAGTCCCTTAGCCTTGATGGAAGGTGTTCAGTCCCTTAGCCTTGATATAAGGTGCTCAGTACCATAGCCTTGATGGAAGGTGCTCAGTACCATAGCCTTGATGGAAGGTGCTCAGTACCTTATCCTTGATGGAAGGTGTTCAGTACCTTAGCCTTGATGGAAGGTGTTCAGTACCTTAGCCTTGATGGAAGGTGTTCAGTACCTTAGCCTTGATATAAGGTGCTCAGTACCATAGCATTGATGGAAGGTGCTCAGTACCTTAGCCTTGATGGAAGATGTTCAGTACCTTAGCCTTGATGGAAGATGCTCAGTACCTTAGCCTTGATATAAGGTGCTCAGTACCATAGCCTTGATGGAAGGTGCTCAGTACCTTAGCCTTGATGGAAGGTGCTCAGTACCTTAGCCTTGATGGAAGGTGCTCAGTACCTTAGCCTTGATGGAAGATGCTCAGTACCTTAGCCTTGATGGAAGGTGTTCAGTCCCTTAGCCTTGATATAAGGTGCTCAGTACCATAGCCTTGATGGAAGGTGTTCAGTCCCTTAGCCTTGATATAAGGTGCTCAGTACCATAGCCTTGATGGAAGGTGCTCAGTCCCTTAGCCTTGATATAAGGTGCTCAGTACCATAGCCTTGATGGAAGGTGCTCAGTCCCTTAGCCTTGATGGAAGATGCTCAGTACCTTAGCCTTGATATAAGGTGCTCAGTACCATAGCCTTGATGGAAGGTGCTCAGTCCCTTAGCCTTGATGGAAGGTGCTCAGTACCATAGCCTTGATGGAAGGTGCTCAGTCCCTTAGCCTTGATGGAAGGTGTTCAGTCCCTTAGCCTTGATGGAAGGTGCTCAGTACCATAGCCTTGATGGAAGGTGCTCAGTCCCTTAGCCTTGATGGAAGGTGTTCAGTCCATAGCCTTGATGGAAGGTGCTCAGTCCCTTAGCCTTGATGGAAGGTGCTCAGTACCATAGCCTTATTGGAAGGTGTTCAGTACCTTAGCCTTGATGGAAGGTGTTCAGTCCCTTAGCCTTGATGGAAGGTGCTCAGTACCATAGCCTTGATGGAAGTGTCAGTCCTTAGCTTTGGAAGGGTCACCTTAGCCTTGATTGGAAGAGTGCTCAGTACCTTAGCCTTGATGGAAGGTGTCAGTCCTATCCTATGAAGGTGCTAGTCTACCTGATGGAAGGTGCTCAGTCCCTTAGCCTTGATGGAAGGTGCTCAGTACCATAGCCTTGATGGAAGGTGCTCAGTCCCTTAGCCTTGATGGAAGGTGTTCAGTCCCTTAGCCTTGATGGAAGGTGCTCAGTCCCTACCTTGATGGAAGGTGTTCAGTCCTTAGCCTTGATGGAAGGTGCTCAGTACCTTAGCCTTGATGGAAGGTGCTCAGTCCCTTAGCCTTGATGGAAGGTGCTCAGTACCATAGCCTTGATGGAAGGTGTTCAGTCCCTTAGCCTTGATGGAAGGTGCTCAGTCCCTTAGCCTTGATATAAGGTGCTCAGTACCATAGCCTTGATGGAAGGTGCTCAGTACCTTAGCCTTGATGGAAGGTGCTCAGTACCTTATCCTTGATGGAAGGTGCTCAGTCCCTTAGCCTTGATGGAAGGTGCTCAGTCCCTTAGCCTTGATGGAAGGTGCTCAGTCCCTTAGCCTTGATGGAAGATGCTCAGTCCCTTAGCCTTGATGGAAGGTGCTCAGTTATAAGTCATCCTTAGCCTTGATGGAAGGTGCTCAGTACCTTAGCCTTGATGGAAGGTGCTCAGTCCTTAGCCTTGATGGAAGATGCTCAGTCTAGCCTTATAGTGCCTAGCACCTTGATGGAAGGTGCTCAGTACCTTATCCTTGATGGAAGGTGCTCAGTCCCTTAGCCTTGATGGAAGGTGCTCAGTCCCTTAGCCTTGATGGAAGATGCTCAGTCCCTTAGCCTTGATGGAAGGTGCTCAGTACCTTATCCTTGATGGAAGGTGCTCAGTACCTTAGCCTTGATGGAAGGTGCTCAGTCCCTTAGCCGTGATGGAAGATGCTCAGTCCCTTAGCCTTGATGGAAGGTGCTCAGTACCTTAGCCTTGATGGAAGGTGCTCAGTACCTTAGCCTTATTGGAAGGTGTTCAGTACCTTAGCCTTGATGGAAGGTGCTCAGTCCCTCAGCCTTATTGGAAGGTGTTCAGTACCTTAGCCTTGATGGAAGGTGCTCAGTACCTTAGCCTTATTGGAAGGTGTTCAGTACCTTAGCCTTGATGGAAGGTGCTCAGTCCCTCAGCCTTATTGGAAGGTGTTCAGTACCTTAGCCTTGATGGAAGGTGTTCAGTACCTTAGCCTTATTGGAAGGTGCTCAGTCCCTCAGCCTTATTGGAAGGTGTTCAGTACCTTAGCCTTGATGGAAGGTGCTCAGTCCCTCAGCCTTATTGGAAGGTGTTCAGTACCTTAGCCTTGATGGAAGGTGGTCAGTACCTTAGCCTTGATGGAAGATGGTCAGTACCTTAGCCTTGATGGAAGGTGCTCAGTCCCTTAGCCTTGATGGAAGGTGGTCAGTACCTTAGCCTTGATGGAAGGTGGTCAGTACCTTAGCCTTGATGGAAGGTGGTCAGTACCTTAGCCTTGATGGAAGGTGGTCAGTACCTTAGCCTTGATGGAAGGTGCTCAGTACCTTAGCCTTGATGGAAGGTGCTCAGTACCTTAGCCTTGATGGAAGGTGGTCAGTACCTTAGCCTTGATGGAAGGTGGTCAGTACCTTAGCGCACTGCAAGCCAGAAAAGAATGAGCGCCAACAAGGCCAAAATCCTGGTTAGTGAACGAATCGATTCCTTAATGTTATCGTCTTCATCTGCAGGATAGACTCAGAATCCCATAAAGTATTATAATGTGAGCGTCATAGTCCGGTATCCCTCACGCCTGCGTTTCTCCATTGTTGGAACCTGACGCTTATTATTTTATGACATGCAACGCCTAGTGTACTCAAGAGGCAGAAGAGAAATGCAGCAACTGGAGACGGCGTCACATGTGGACAAAGTTTAAACATTATAAACTAATAAAAGGTGAGGCACCACAAGCGTAGCTCTACCCTAGTTACCACAAACAAGCACTTACGCAAGCGCTCCCATTTTATTTATCATATTCGTGGGGTAACACTATCCAGAAGTCATGCAGTGCCTGGGAAATTAGAGGTAATCAGATTTGATCCACAGAAGAGGAGGGTAGCTCCAATTCACTGGAATAAGAACTCTTCACTAGCATCAAAGCATACTCCTGGAAGGTCTCAACCTTCGCAAGGACTCATGCTGCCCCAACTTCCACCAATTTTCGCCCCATCCTACACACTATTGCCAAAAACAAGGAACATACAACTTCCAATTCCTTCACCTTCCTAAACACCCTTCCTTATACCTAACACGTTAAGAACCCTTCTATCTCACAGGCTGAAACCTAAATTCATTATCCCCATCCTCGTTATCTCACTCCACAAGCCACCTATTTTTTTTACACGTGAATTCTCCAAGTCCTCCAGCCTCACACCCTCCTACCTTTCCCAAGCGACTTTTCCCTCAACCCACCCCCATCCATTTTTCCTCGAACCCAAATTTCTCCTAGTTTTCCTAAACGTCTGGCCAAGTCGACTACCTAACTGCCCGCTAACATCAGCCTCCCCTCTTCCTACAACACCCTTGGTAGCTTCTAAAACAACGACCTCTTTTCCCTCAGCTTAAAACACCAGCCTCGTCACCTGTACCACTCTACACCCTCCCAACGATCACATGAATTAACCTGCACAGGCAACTCGAGGTTTCTCTAACACACATTTACCTACTACGCCCACCTCACTCCATCCTTTCCCTACCAAATCCTACCCTTCATTTATCCTTGCCACACACCAAAGATATACCCAAATATCCACCAATTTCTTCACCCTTACATTAACTCTTAATCTACCCTTCCCCTTTCTTGACTGACCCTAGTCACCATCCACTACAATACCCCCCTCCATAATCCTCAGGAGTACCCCGCTCCCAACCCACCAAGCAAGCATACCTGAAGACTTTTCCTGGTAAGTCATCGACCCTCGCTGCCCCTCCAGGCCTTAAAATCGGTGACCTGATCAAACAGGCTGTTGGTGCTAGTCGCGCACAATCCAACATAGGCACTACAGCCCAGCTGATCAGAAACTTCAGGAACTTATCCAGTTTCCCCTTGAAAACAGCTATATCTATATAGAGCTGTCATATACCTGCGAGAGGTATACAGGCGAACACTGGTTAGGTTCCTCGCCTTAGTTTTTGATCAACTGGGTTGTGGTTCGCAGTGGTCATTTCCTTTATACACGAAAGGAAGGTGTTAAAAAAAAAAGTCTTCGTTCCTTATACTCACTGAGTTATCTCTTAATGTACTCAGAATCCCCCTGATTTTCACTGTACCATCTGCCGAGCCGCATTTTCTCCAGATTTAAGACCAATTCCTCCAGAATTTTCCAGGTGTAAATTATGATACATTATTCTCGCCTACACAATGACCCTTCAAACTGACAAACCAAGGCATTTATTAGGCCACTGACAATAATATGATGTTCAATGAGGGAACATTTCAATCATTCCCAATAATTAAAGTGACTAACTTAATTTATACAGGTAAGGTTCTCTGTACAGTTTTGTCATTTCGCCTTCATTAAATGGGACTGTTAGTGTGCAACAGTATTAAAGTTTAGAAAACACAAATGATTTAAGAAAGTATCGCCAGTGGATTGGCATCTTCTGTTTTGAAAGTTCTAGTCATCCAGCTCATCAATTTCCTTGCAGTTGTAATGCCAATACAGTTATCATCCTTGAACGTAAGATCTTCTGACATTGCTACAAAGACCCTTCGCATACCTTTCTTTTTTTGAGTGTTTTATACTCTATTCCAGTTTTTAATATTTTTTTCCAAAGTTAAGCACGTGAAATTTGTCATCATTGTGTATTCTGTTTACTGTTGCCCACTGGACGACCTGGTTAACATTATCCTAGAGATTTGCAGTCTCCTCAATGGATGCCTCAGCGCCTACGTGGTCAGATTCCAGAATAGGCCTCATGGTGAATCAAGGACTTATTAACCAGGCTGTTACTGCTGGATGCACACAGTCTAACGTACGAACGACAGCTAGACTAATCAGGGGAACTTTTCAATTTGTCTATTGAAGACAGCCAGAGATCTATTCGAAATTTTCCCTTTAGTGTGGAGGGAGGGCGCTGGAGGTATTTTGCACCGTCTGCCAAGTCTCTTGCTGTCACACGGGCTATGACTTGTGTGTATGTCTTATATTGGATATGAGAATGAGACAGAAATGGGGTTTGCACTGTGCCTTGAGTTTTTTCCTGTGACAACCTCTTGATTTTACTTTAACATATTTTTTGTGTCCAATTTGTTAGACAATTATAAATGTCCCTGCCCACTTTTCTAGTTATTCCTTCTACACACAACATACTATTATACTATTATGCATCTTCCTCAGTGACAAGCCCATTGTTTCTATGTCGTTTACCTTTTGATGTTATCCTTCTTAATTCACCATCCCGTCCCACCCCTCTCTCTTTCCCTAAATAACTAAAATGATAAAGTTCGGAGCAATGGGGGTGACAAATAAAGGCATGAGGATCAAGATGTGGTGCACAAATGGAGATAAAGTAAAGACGAGTGGACAAGTAAGAGAGTATCAGTGAAGCAGCCAAACACATCCCGCCTTCAAATATATCTTACTGCAGAAAAAAAACCCACAGGAGTTTATT
>WNWK01007627.1:0-92113 GCA_009830355.1 Cherax destructor | reverse complement strand
CAGCAGGTCGTAGTAGACACGATAGTTTATTCCCCAGGTAATAGCAAACATACTATATCATTCACCAGGATGTCGTAAACACAATACACACACACACACACATATATATATCTATATATATATATGTCGTGCCGATTAGGTAAAACTTGCGATTTTGGCTTAAATAGCAACGCTCACCTTGCCATATAAGACAAGCTAAAATTTGTGTATGCAATAATTTCGCCAAAATCATTCTGAACATAACGAAAAATATATATTTCATTGTGTTTGTTTATTATTAAATTAATGTTATCGTATCTAAAATATATTTAGTTGGGTTAGGCTAAATTAAACTGCGCTTGTTATAATAAGGTTAGGTAGGTTTTCAAAGTTTCTCTTGGTACAAAATTATAAATTCTTACATTAACATAAATGAAAAATATATATCTTTAAACGTATAAGAGAAAATTTTAGAAAGGACTTAATTTTAGATGAGTTCTTGTAATTGACCAGTTTTACCTAATCGGCACGACATATATATATATATATATATATATATATATATATATATATATATATATATATATATATATATATATATATATATATGTCGTGCCGATTAGGTAAACTTGCTATTTTGCTTAAATAGCAACGCTCACCTTGCCAAATAAGACAAGTGAAAATTTGTGTATGCAATAATCTCTTGGTACAAAATTATAAATTTTTACATTAACATAAATTAAAAAAAATATATCTTTAAACGTATAAGAGATTTTTTTAGAAAGGACTTAATATTAGATGAGTTCTTGCTAATTGACAAGTTTTACCTAATCGGCACGACATATATATATATATATTTTTCATTTAAGTTAATGTAAAAATTTATAACTTTGTACCAAGAGAAACTTTGAAAACCTATCTAACCGTATTATAACAAGCGCAATTTAATTTAGCCTAACCCAACTATATATATTTTAGATACGTTAACAATAAATAAATAATAAACAAACACAATGAAATCTATTTTTTTCGTTAGGTTCAGAATGATTTTTGCGAAATTATTGCATATAGAAATTTTCGCTTGTCTTATATGGCAAGGTGAGCGTTGCTATTTAAGCCAAAATCGCAAGTTTTACTTAATCGGCACGACATATATATGTACTCATATATACTCTTTGGGATATTACCAACATGTTTATAGTGTTACAGACAAGTATACGAACAACTCTTATTATATGAAGTGAGAAAAATATAGTAGCAAGATCCAGCATTTTCCATTTATTTAAAACTGACAGAACATTTACAGTTCTGTAATGAGATACATAAATTCGACCCATTTTATTTAAAATTTAACTAAGTATATGTTTGGATATATCCAACATTATTTCTTGTCATTTCGTGTACATTATTATAGTACATAATTTTTTCACTGTTATTAAACACTCTGATGATATCAATAATTTTGATATCAGTTCTTGTACACTTTACATTTAACACATTTTAATTGTGACTCATATTCACTTTCAAAACAAATTTATGAAAAATCTTGGTATATTTACAAATAATAAATATATAATTGCTTTCATTACAATATATTTTGAAATTCCCTAAGTATTTTCCACATATTTCACGCGAGAATAGTTCATTAGGACGCAATTACCTCGCTGGGAATTCAGCCTCTGGGAACCTTCAAACAAATTATGAAGGTGTAGGATGCGTTAAACTTGCCATCACAGAAGCAATTATTCTGCTTGACTTTAGGAAAAGTTTGGCCAGAAACACCAATAAGAGTTGCCCAATATGTTAACTTCCATATTCCGTTTGTTCTCGTGCATAAAATTACTGTACTTGAATTTAAAAAGTTCTTTCATTAAGGGGTTAAAGAGGGCCCACGTTGTGGAGAAATATAAACATTATATACAAATTAAAAAAAAAAAAAAATCACACAATTAATTTTTAATAATAATTAAGTTTTTTAACATACATATATATATGTCGTGCCGATTAGGTAAAACTTGCGATTCTGGCTAAAATAGCAACGCTCTTCTTGCCATATAAGACAAGCGAAAATTTGTGTATGCAATAATTTCGCCAAAATCATTCTGAACCTAACGAAAAAAATAAATTTCATTGTGTTCGTTTATTATTAAATTATTGTAAATGTATATAAAATATATTTAGTTTGGTTAGGCTAAAATTAAATTCCGCTTGTTATAATAAGATTAGGAAAGTTTTCAAAGTTTCTCTTTTAAACGTATAAGATAAAATTTTAGAAAGGACCTAATTTTAAATGAGTTATTGATAATTGACAGTTTTACCTATTGGAGACATATATATATATATATATATATATAATATATATATATATATATATATATATATGTCGTGCCGATTAGGTAAAACTGGTCAATTAGCAAGAACTCATCTAAAATTAAGTCCTTTCTAAAATTTTCTTATACGTTTAAAGATATATTTTTTCATTTATGTTAATGTAAGAATTTATAATTTTGTACAAGAGAAACTTTGAAAACCTACCTAACCTTATTACAACAAGCGCAATTTAATTTAGCCTAACCCAACTAAATATATTTTAGATACGTTAACATTAATTTAATAATAAACAAACACAATGAAATATATTTTTTCGTTATGTTCAGAATGATTTTGAGAAATTATTGCATACACAAATTTTCACTTGTTTTATATGGCAAGAAGAGCGTTGCTATTTAAGCCAAAATCGCAAGTTTTACCTAATCGGCACGACATATATATATATATATATATATATATCTATATATTATATATATATATATATATATATATATATATATATATATATATATATATATATATATATAATATATATATATATATATATATATATATATATATATATATATATATGTCGTGCCGATTAGGTAAAACTGTCAATTAGCAAGAACTCATCTAAAATTAAGTCCTTTCTAAATTTTTCTTATACGTTTAAAGATATATATTTTTTCAGTTATGTTAATGTAAGAATTTATAATTTTGTACCAAGAAAACTTTGAAAACCTACCTAACCTTATTACAACAAGCACAATTTAATTAAGCTTCAACCCAACTAAATATATTTTAGATACGTTAACATCAATTTATTAATAAACAAACACAATGAATTTTTTTTTCGTTATGTTCAGAATGATTTTGGCGAAATTATTGCATACAAAATTTTCACTTGTCTTATATGGCAAGTTGAGCGTTGCTATTTAAGCCAAAATCGTCAGTTTTACCTAATCGGCACGACATATATATATATATATATATATATATATATATATATATATATATATATATATATATATATTTTATATATATATATATATATATATATATATATATGTATACATATATATATAGTATAGGTAGTAGGTTGGTGAAGCAAATGCCCAGGAAGGTACTACCGTCCTGTCAAGTGAGTGTAAAACGAAAGCCTGAAGTTGTTTGACATGATGGTAGAATTGCTGGTGGATTCAGGTATGTCTTGTTACTTCTACTTACACTTAGGTCACACTACACATTCATGTACACGCATATATATACACACCTCTCTGGGTTTTCTTCTATTTTGTTACTAGTTCTTGTTCTTATTTCCTCTTGTCTCCATGGGGAAGTGGAACAGAATTCTTCCTCCGTAAGCCTTGCGTGTCGTAAGAGGCGACTAAAATGCCTGGAGCAAGGGGCTAGTAACCCCTTCTCCTGTATATATTACTAAATGTAAAAGGAGAAACTTTCGTTTTTCCTTTTGGGCCACCCCGCTTTGGTGGGAAACGGCCGACGTGTTGAAAGAAAGAAATATATACATATATATGTGTGTGTGCGTGTGTACTCACCTAGTTGTACTCACCTAGTTGTGGTTGCAGTGGTCGAGACATACATCCTGGCCCCGCTTCTTCACTGGCCGCTACTGGGTCACTCTCCCTGCGCCATGAGCTTTATCATACCTCTTCTTATAGCCCTGTATGGAACCTGCCCCCACTACATCGCTTCCCAAACTATTCAGCTTCCCGACCACTCTGTGACTGAAGAAATATTTTCTAACATCCCAGTGATTCATCTGAGTCTTCAACTTCCAACTGTGTCCCCTTGTTGCTCTGTCCCATCTCTGGAACATTCTGTCTCTGTCCACCTTGTCAATTCCTCTCAGTATTTTATAAGTCGTTATCATGTCACCCCTATCTCTCCTGTCCTCCAGTGTCGTGAGGTTGATTTCCCTTAACCTCTCCTCATTGGACATACCCCATAGCTCTGGGACTAGTCGTGTTGCAAACTTTTGCACTTTCTCTAGTTTCTTTATGTGCTTGGCTAGGTGTGGGTTCCAAATGGTGCTGCGTACTCCAGTTTAGGCCTAACGTACACAGTGTACAGGGTTCTGAACGATTCCTTATTAAGATGTCGAAATGCTTTTCTTAGGTTTGCTAGGCGCCCGTATGCTGCAGCAGTTATTTGGTTGATGTGCGCCTCAGGAGATGTGCCTGGTGTAATACTCACCCCAAGATCTTTTTCCTTGAGTGAAGTTTGTAGTCTCTGGCCCCCTAGACTGTACTCCGTCTGTGTGTGTGTGTGTGTGTGTGTGTTCATGTTTTTACACATTATTAAGGACCTGTTAAAATAACAGAACAGTAGAAGGCTTATTAGGCTGAGATATCAGCACAAATAAGATATTATATCCATCCCAGTATGATGCATGTGGGAGAGGCTCTGGTGGCCTGGTTGCTAAAGCTCTCGCTTCACGCGGCGAGTGTCTGTGTTCGATTCCCAGCCAGGGTAGAAACGTTGGGCGTGTTTCTTTACACCGGTTGTCTATGTTCACCCATCAGTAAAATGGGTACCTGAGTGTTAGTTGACAGGTGTGAGTCGCATCCTGGGACACTGACCTAATTTGCCCGAAATGCTCAGCATAACAAGGGGCTTTCTATATAGTAGTATGTCATTGATGTCAGCTAGGACTTGTAGAAATAAAGATTATTATATTAAATTCTTCCCAAATTCCATTAATTATATATGAATCTAATTTATATAACCCTAAACAAATATTCAAATTAACATCATTATTTTTAATGAAACTTGATTCAGTTGTGTTTCTCTCAATCAAGTTTATGGGTAAGAGAAATATATCTGAATCAAACTTCATATAAAATAGTTTTGATTTTAATATCAATATGTACTCCGTCTGCTGTCTTTTTTGAGCTTCCCAATAATCTTTTCGACTTTGCACATGGTGGAGTTAAACTTTAGGAGCCATTTGTTGGACCAGGTTTGCAGCCTGTCCAGATCCATTTATACTCCTACCTGATGGCCGTCTGCTTGAATTCTCCACAGTAACTTCAGATCGTCTGAAAACAGGAACACCTCCGAATATATCCCTTCTTTCATATCATTCGCCTATACCAGAAACAGCATCGGCCCTAGGTGACCCTTGTGGAACTCCACTCGTCACTTACCCCCAGTCTGACACCTCGTCACATACCATCACTCGTTTTTTTTCCTCCCAGCTATTCCTTGAACCATTGCATTGTCTTCCTGTAATTGCTGCCTATTACTCTAACTTTTGCGCTATTATCTTGTGCAGAACTGTGTCGAAAGCGTTCATACAATCCAATAAGAAGCAGTCTGCCCACCCCTTTCTCTCTCTCTCTTTTCTTACTTCTGTTACCCAGTTAAACTCCAGTAGGTTAGTGACACAGGATTTCCCCTCCCTGAAACACTTGTAGTTATCTTGTATAAGCTCATTCTTCTGATAATCTCCATGAATTTACATACTGTATATTTCAGTGACACTCGTCTGTAGTTTAATGTTGCCTGTCTGTCTCCTTTCTTATAAATTGAGACTACATTTGCTGTCTTCCACAATTCAGGTACTTACCTTGTTACAATACATGTGTTGAGGATTGTTGTTAGTAACACCTAGTCTTCTTCCTTTCTCAGGAACCATGGAAAGATGTTGTATGGGTCCACCACATTTGAG
Organism: Cherax destructor; assembly: GCA_009830355.1. NCBI lineage: Eukaryota > Metazoa > Arthropoda > Malacostraca > Decapoda > Parastacidae > Cherax > Cherax destructor. The sequence goes on along the minus strand of WNWK01007627.1, from coordinate 86,127 downwards.
GCAGTCTCATCACCTCGGTTTTGAGTTGTGTCCAGCACTTGCTGGTGTACCCTACCATCCCAGTTTGCCAGAAGCTGTTCTGTCTCCACTAAAAATACCTCCCTAAATCTCGTGTTGAACTCCTCTCGTACTTCTTGGTCATTTCTTGTGACCTTTCCTCCTTCCTTCCTCAGCCTGATTACCTGGTTCTAGACTGTTGTTTTCCTCCTGATGTGGCTATACAACAACTTTGGTTCAGATTTGGATTTCGATGCTATGTTATTCTTCTATTTCCGCTGGACGTCCCTCCTTATCCATGCATATTCGTTTCTTCGACTCATCTCCTTACTCTCCTAGGTCCTTTGTCTTCTACATTGTTCTATGCTCTAGCGCACTTAGCTTTGGCCTCTGTTCACCTCCGAGTGAACCAAGGGCTTGTTCTGGTCTTCCCATTGTTTCTGTTGCTCTTGGTGCAAACTTTTTACTTGCCTCCCGGAACTTTGTGGTCATCTGTTCTCTCATTTCATTCACTGTCTTTCCCTCCAGTTCTCTTCCCCACTGTTTGCTGGTCCTCCTTAATCTGGGATACCCCTTCCTGTCTTTTTCCCCTGCTTGTCTCTTTCTTGCCGCTTGCCTTTTTGTACCCTCTTAGTTTCTGTCATTTTTTTTGTATTCTGTTGCAATCCGGTACTTCCACTGGCATTTTAATGAGCTTTTAGTCGTGGTTTATGCTGCAGGATCAAGTTTTGTACCATTTTTGTACTGAAAATCAACTTGACTGGACATTTTTTCCCCTCAAATATCCCCCTATTCCACAAAAAATTGTCAGCTTAGTCACGTCCTCCTCTCCTGTCTGATGATATTTTCAATCTCTATTTTCTCCCCTTGTCGTCTTTCTTTGTATGTCATCCCTTCAGCCTCCTAAAACCCATGAAATATTCTTGACCTCTCCCTCTACTCTTCCCATTTTCATTTCCCTCTTTATCTCTGAGTCTGATTAAAGTATCTTCACTCCTGCTTCTCTTACCATTTTCTGGATCTCTCTGTGGCATGATAGCGCATCTGCACGGGACCAATGTCCTTTCCTTATATCATTTATATCGCCGACTGCTGTTTCTGCACCCAACGGCATGCTCTTTTCACTTCTCAACATTTTTTGTGCTCCCAAGTAGCCTGATAGAGCTCTGCAAAATACTTATCTCCTTCCCTTCTTTCGGTCGCCTTTCTGGTGTCTAATGTTCCTACTCTTGATGTATGCCCTTTATGTTCTTCATCTTTATATCCCATTTCAAGAAGTATAAATAACAGAAGTCCTCAGGTTGTTCTTCAACTCTATATATCTTTGGTTAGGCCTCATTTAGATTATGCTGCACAGTTCTGGTCACTGTATTACAGAATGTATATAAATGCACTGGAAAACGTACAAAGGAGGATGACAAAGTTGATCCCTTGTATCAGAAATCTTCCCTATGAGGATAGACTGAGGACCCTGAATCTGCACTCTCTAGAAAGGTGTAGAATTAGGGGGGATATGATTGAGGTGTACAAATGGAAAACAGGAATAAATAAAGGGGATGTAAATAGCGTGCTGAAAATATTCAGCCAAGACAGGACTCGCAGCAATGGTTTCAAGTTGGAAAAGTTCAGATTCAGGAAGGATATAGGAAAGCACTGGTTTGGTAATAGAGTTGTGGATGAGTGGAACAAACTCCCGAGTACCGTCATAGATGCTAAGACGTTGTGTAGTTTTAAAAATAGGTTAGATAAATACATGGGTGGGTGTGGATGGGTGTGAGTTTGGACCTGACTAGCTTGTACTACCAGGTCAGTAGCTGTACTAATTCCTTAAGTGGAAGTGACCTGACCAGGTGGTCGGCTGACCAGGTGGTCGGCTAGACAATTATATGAGTGGGTACGTTGGGTGTGAATTGGTCATGACTAGCTTGTGCTAGGTCAGATGCAGTGCTCCTTCCTTAAGTGAATGTAACCTGACCTGGCTGGGTCGGGGTAGTGGCTTAACCCATTGGAGATTTGGACTTGCCTCGCATGGGCCAGTAGGCCTGCTGCAGTGTTCCTTCTTTCTTATGTTCTTATTTCAACATTTTCAGTTCGTTTTCTAGGCTCTGTATCTTAGCATCTGCAGCTTTGGCTTGTACCTCCCACTTCTTGCTCTCTTCGAGCATTTTATCCTACATTTTATTGCTAAACTCATTTATATTCCTTTCTCACTCTTGTTCTATTCTTCTCTTGGGCACTGCTGTCCATTTTTCTTTCACAGACCAAGCTTCTTCGGTTTCCTCGCCTCATCGTCCCATGCTAGGAAATCCAACTTTTTTTAAGATATGTTAGTAACCTGGAACTGCAAAGATTATGCATGTATGTGTATGTGTGTGTGGTGTGTGTGTGTGTGTGTACTCACCTAGTTGTTGTTGCAGGGGTCGAGTCATAGCACCTGGCCCCGCCTCTTCACTGGCCTCTACTAGGTCACTCTCCCTGTGCTATGAGCTTTATCATACCTCTTCTTAAAGCTATTAATGGATCCTGCCTCCACTTCATCGCTTCCCAAACTATTCTATTTGTGTTTGTGAATGTGAATGCGTGTGTTATATATAATTGCAAAATGATTCATCTGAGTATTCAACTTCCAACTGTGTCCCATCTCTGGAACATTCTGTCACTGTCCACCTTGTCAATTCCTCTCAGTATTTTATATGTCGTTATCATGTCCCCCATATCTCTCCTGTACTCCAGTGTCGTCAGGTCGATTTCCCTTAACCTCTCCTCGTAGGCCATACCCTTTAGCTCCGGGACTAGTTTTGTTGCAAACCTTTGCACTTTCTCTAGTTTCTTTACGTGAATACCTAGGTGTGGGTTCCAAACTGTTGTTGCACACTCCAATATGGGCCAGACGTACACAGTGTACAGTGTTTTGAACGATTCCTTACTAAGGTATCGGAACGCTATTCTCAGGTTTCCAGGCGCCTATGTGCTGCTCCAGTTATGTGGTTGATGTGTGTTTCCTGAGACATGCTCGGTGTTATACTCACCCCAAGATCTTTCTCCTTGAGTGAGGCTTGCAGTCTTTGGCTAACTAGCCTATACTCTGTCTAAGGTTTCTTTGCCATTCCCCAATCTTCATGACTGTATTTAGTGGGGTTAAACTCGAGAAGCCAGTTGCTGGACCACGTGTCCAGCCTGTCCAGGTCTCTTTGTAGTCCTGCCTGATCCTCATCTGATTTAATTCTCCTCATTAACTTCACATCATCTGCAAACAGTGACACTTCTGAGTCTATCCCTTCCATCATGTCATACACATATACCAAAAAGAGCACTGGTCTTAGGACTGACCCTTGTGGGACCCCGCTCGTCACAGACGCCCACTGTGATACCTCATCATGTACCATGACTCATTGTTGCCTCCCTGTCAGGTATTCACTGATCCATTGCAGTGCCCTTCGTGTTATATGTGCCCGATCCTCTAGCTTCTGCACTAATCTCTTGTGAGGAACTATATCGAAGGACTTCTTGCAGTCCAAGAAAATGCAGTCAACCCACCCTTCTCTCTCGTGTCTTACCTCTGTTACCTTGTCATAAAACTCCAGGAGGTTTTTGACACATGATTTGCCTTCCTTGAATAATTGCTGGTTGTCATTTATAATCTTGTTCTGTTCCAGGTGCTCTACCACTCTCCTCCTGATAATCTTCTCCATGACTTTGCATACTATACACGTCAGTGACACTGGTCTATAGTTTAGTGCCTCGTTTCTCTTTCCTTTCTTAAAAATGGGAACTACATTTGCTGTCTTCCATACCTCAGGTAGTTGCCCAGTTTCAAGGGATGTGTTGAAGATTGTGGTTAGTGGCACACACAGTGTCTCTGCTCCCTCTCTAAGGACCCACGGGAAGATGTTGTCCGGTCCCATCGCCTTTGAGGTATCAAGGTCACTTAGCACCTTCTTCACCTCCTCCTCAGTTGTGTGTATGTCATTCACTTGTTGGTATATTCCTTGTTGATGTACCCCTATGTTCTGTCTTCCCACATTCCTTCCTGTCTCCACTGTAAATACTTCCTTAAATCTCGTGTTGAGCTCCTCACATACCTCTTGATCGTTTCTTGTGAGCTCCCCACTTTCTCTTCTCAGCCTGATCACCTGGTCTTTGACTGTTGTCTTTCTCCTAATGTTGCTATACAGGAGTTTCGGGTCAGACTTGACTTTCGATGCAATGTTGTTTTCGTACTGTCGCTGAGCCTCCCTTCTTATCTGTGCATACTCGTTTCTGGTTCGTCGACTAATCTCCTTATTTTCCTAGGTCCTTTGTCTTCTGTACTTTTTCCATTCTCTAGTGCACTTAGTTTTTGCCTCCCTACACCTTCGGGTAAACCAAGCGCTCATTCTGGTCTTCCCATCAATTCTGTTGTCCTTGAGAACAAACCTTTCCTCTGCCTTCTAGCATTTTGTTGTTACATATTCCAACGTTTCGTTTACTGACTTTCCTACCAATTCTGTGTGTGTGTGTGTGTGTGTGTGTGTGTGTGTGTGGGTGTGTGTGTGGGTGGGTGTATGTGTGTATATGTTTGTGTGTGTGTGTATGCATGTTGTGTGTGTGTGTGTGTATGGGTGTGTATGTGTATATGTGTGCATGTGTGTGTGAGTGTGTGTGTGAGTTTGGGTGTGTACTCACCTAGTTGTACTCACCGAGTTGTGGTTGCAGCGGTCGAGTCATAGCTCCTGGCACCGCCTCTTCACTGGCCGCTACTGGGTCTCTCTCCCTTCGCCATGAGCCTTATCATACCTCTTCTTAAAGCTATGAATGGATCCTGAATCCACTACATCGCTTCCCAAGCAATTCCACTTCCTGACCACTCTGTGACTGAAGAAATAATTTCTAACATCCCTGTGATTCATCTGAGTCTTCAACTTCCAGCTGTGCCCCATTGTTGCTATGTCCCATCTCTGGAACATTCTGTCTCTGTCCACCTTGTCAATTCCTCTCAGTACTTTATATGTCGTTATCATGTCCCCCCTTACTCTCCTGTCCTCCAATGTCGTCAGGTCGATTTCCCATAACCTCTCCTCGTAGGACATACCCCTTAGCTCCGGGACTAGTCGTGTTGAAAACCTTTGCACTTTCTCTAGTTGCTTTATGTGCTTGGCAAGGTGTGGGTTCCAAACTGATGTTGCATACTCCAGTATGGGCCTAAAGTACACAGTGTTCAGGGTTCTGAACGATTCCTTATTAAGATGTCGAAATGCTGTTCTTAGGTTTACTAGGCGCCCATATGCTGCAGCAGTTATTTGGTTGATGTGCGCCTCAGGAGATGTGCCTGGTGTTATACTCACCACAAGATCTTTTTGCTTGGGTGAGGTTTGTAGTCTCTGGCCAACTAGACTGTACTCCGTCTGCGGTCTTCTTTGCCTTTCACCAATCTTCATGACTTTGCACTTAGTGGGGTTGAACTCCAGGAGCCAATTCCTGGACCAGTCCTGCAGCCTGCTCAGATCCCTTTGTAGTTCTGCCTGGGCCTCGTCCGATTCAATCCTTCTCATGAACTTCACATCATCTGCAAACAGGGACTCTTCGGAGGTTATTCCTTCCGTCATGTCATTCACAAATACCAGAAACAGCACCGGTCATAGGACTAACCCCTGTGGAACCCCACTCGTCACAGACACCCTGACAGGTATTCCCTGATCCATTGGAGTGCCTTCCCTGTTACCCCTGCCTGGTCCTCCAGCTTTTGCACTAATCTCTTGTGTGGAACTGTGTCAAACGCCTTCTTACAGTCCAAGAAAATGCAATCTACCCACCCCTCTCTCTTTCTCTTGTCTTATTGCTGTCACCCTGTCATAGAACTCCAGTAGGTTTGTGACACAGGATTTCCCGTCTCTGAAACCGTGTTGACTGCCGTTGATAAGCTCATGCCTTTCTAGGTGTTCCACCACTCTTCTCCTGATAATCTTCTCCATGACTTTACTTACTATACATGTCAGTGACACTGGTCTGTAGTTAAATGCTTCATGTCTGTCTCTTTTTTTTAAAAATTGGGACTACATTTGCTGACTTCCATACCTCAGGTAGTCTCCCTGTTTCGATAGATGTGTTGAATATTGTTGTTAGGGGTACACATAGTGCCTCTGCTCCCTCTCTCAGGACCCATGGAGAGATGTGATCCGGCCCCGTCGGCTTTGAGTTATCTAGCTCACTCAGCAGCCTCTTCACTTCTTCCTCGGTTGCATGTATTGTGTCCAACACTTGGTGTGTACCCCTCCTCTGTGTCTTTCTGAAGCCCCTTATGTCTCCTTGGTGAACACTTCTTTGAATCTCATGTTGAGTTCCTCACACACTTCGCGGTCATTTCTTGTGATCTCTCCTCCTTCCTTCCTTAGCCTGATCACCTGGTCCTTGACTGGTGTTCTCCTCCTGATGTGGCTGTACAACAGTTTCGGGTCAGATTTGGCTTTCCTACTATGTCATTCTCGTACTGGTATCCCATTAGAAAGATGGCATCTGTTATCATACCTGTGAGCTTGGTTTCTGGGAGAGCTATTATGTCCGTGTGTGTGTGTGTGTGTGTGTGTGTGTGTGTGTGTGTGTGTGTGTGTGTGTGTGTGTGTGTGTGTTTGTTTGTTTGTGTGTGTTAGTTAGTTACCATTTTGTCCTAGGCACATGTCGATTAGACACTAGGCCTGTTGTATATATGTGTGTGTGTATGTGTGTGTGCGTACTCACCTAATTGTGGTTGCAGGGGTCGAGACTCAGCTCCTGGCCCCGCCTCTGCACTGTCCGCTACTGAGTCTCTGCTCTCCCTGCTCCGTGAGCTTTATCATACCTTGTCTTAAAACTATGTATGGTTCCCGCCTCCACTATATCGTTCGCTAAACTATTCCACTTCCTAACTACTCTATGGCTGAAGAATTGCTTCCTAACATCCCTCTGACTCATCTGAGTCTTCAGGTTCCAGTTGTGTCCCCTTGTTTCTGTGTTTCCTCTCTGGAACATCCTGTCACTATCTACCTTGTCGATTCCCCGCAGTATTTTGTATGTCGTTATCATGTCTCCTCTAACCCTTCTGTCCTCCAGTGTTGTTAGTCCTATTTCCCTCAACCTTTCTTCATAAGGCAGTCCCCTGAGTTGTGGAACTAGCCTTGTCGCAAACCTTTGCACTTTCTCTAATTTCTTGACGTGCTTGACCAGGTGTGGGTTCCAGACTGGTGCTGCATACTCTAGTATGGGCCTGACGTATACGGTATACAGTGTCTTGAACGATTCCTTGTTAAGGTAACGGAACGCTAATCTTAGGTTTGCCAGTCGCCCATATGCTGCCGCGGTTATCTGGTTGATGTGTGCTTCCGGAGACGTGCTTGGTGTTATACTCACCCCAAGGTCTTTCTCCTTTGATGAGGTTTGTAGCCTTTGTCCACCTAGCCTGTACTCTGTCAGCGGTCTTCTTTGCCCTTCTCCGATCTTCATGACTTTGCATTTGGTGTGTGTGTGTGTATGTGTGTGTGTGTAAGGAAACACTTCGAATTGTTTCGGCCCCGCCGGGAATTGAACCCGGGCCCTCTGTGCGTGAAGCAAGAGCTTTAGCCACCATGTGTGTGTGTGTGTGTACTCACCTAATTGTGGTTGCAGGGGTCGATACTCAGCTCCTGTGTGTGTGTATGTTTTTTGTTTTGTTTTGGTATGTGTGGTGAGTTTGTGTTGTTGTTTTGAGTGTGTCGCATGTGTGTGTGCAGGTGTGTGTGTGTGTGTGCGCGTGTGTGTGTGTGCGCGTGTGTGTGTGTGTGTACTCACATATTTGTACTCACCTATTTGTGGTTGCAGGGGTCGATTCATAGCTCCTGGCCCCGCCTCTTCACTGATTGCTACTAGGTCCTCTCTCTCCCTGCTCCATGAGATTTATCAAACCTCGTCTTAAAACTATGTATGGTTCCTGCCTCCACTACGTCGCTTTCTAGGCTATTCCACTTCCTGACAACTCTATGACTGAAGAAATACTTCCTAACATCCCTTTGACTCATAGGAGTCTTCAACTTTCAATTGTGACCCTTTTTTTTGTGTCCCCTCTCTGGAACATCTTGTCTCTGTCCACCTTATCTATTCCTCGCAGTATTTTATATGTCGTTATCATGTCTCCCCTAACCCTCCTGTCCTCTAGTGTCGTCAGGCCGATTTCCCTTAACCTTTCTTCGTAGGACAATCCCCTTAGCTCTGGGACTAGTCTTGTTGCAAACCTTTGCACTTTCTCTAATTTCTTGACGTGCTTGACCAGGTGTGGGCTCCAAACTGGTGCTGCATACTCCAGTATGGGCCTGACGTATATGGTGTACAGAGTCTTGAATGATTCCTTAGTGAGGTATTGGAACGCTTATCTTAGGTTTGCCAGCCGCCCGTATGCTGCAGCAGTTATCTGATTGATGTGTGCCTCAGGAGATGTGCTCGGTATTATACTCATCCAAGACCTTTTACCTTGAGTGAGGTTTTTAGTCTTTGGACACCTAGACTATACTCTGTCTGCGGTCTTCTTTGCCCTTCCCCGATCTTCATGACTTTACATTTGGCAGGGTTAAATTCAAGGAGCCAGTTACTGGACCAGGCTTGTAGCCTGTCCAGGTCTCTTTGTAATCCTGCCTGATCCTCGACTGATTTAATTTTTCTCATTAACTTCACATCATCTGCAAACAGGGACACTTCTAAGTCTATCCCTTCTGTTATGTCATTCACATATACCAAAAACAGTACAGGTCCTAGGACTGACCCTTGTGGAACCCTACTCGTCACAGGTGCCCACTCTGACACCTCGTCACGTACCATGACTCGTTGTTGCCTCCCTGTCAGATATTCTCTGATCTATTGCAGTGTGTGTGTACTCACCTAATTGTGGTTGCAGGGGTCGAGACTCAGCTCATGACCCCGGTGTGTGTGTGTGTGTATGTGTGTGTGTGTGTGTGTGTGTGTATGTGTGTATGTATGTGTGTGTGTGTGTGTGTGTGTGTGTGTATGTGTGTGTGTGTGTGTGTGGCAACAAATGTAGGAAATGCAAAAAAAGAAAAAATCCCAAAATTCATTTATTTTTCTTGTTTGAAGTTGGACCTCTCATTTTCACCCAATAATAAACCTAAAGGAATAACTTTCCTCATATTTTACAATAAAATAAAAACGAACAAAAATTGTGACCCATTTATGGGAGAGTTTCCATACTTCACTTGGTGAGGTTGAAGAAGTTAAGATAAATCACTTGGAAACTTGGCCAGAGAAGTTAGTTACTTCCTGAGGCCGCTGAAGACTCTCCAATTACGTCCCCCATGAACCAGTTACTTGGGTGAAAACCTTATATCAATTTAGATTTTACAGTGGAAAAGGCAACTCCCTGGGCCAAAATAGACTCTGGATGAGATTTCGTGTAATCCCGAAAGTCTGACGATCGCTGCGGTAAATTGGTTTCGTCGAGAAGATTGAGCAATTTTGCATTCAGATTTATGCAGTCTCGGAAATCACTGTTTTCGCTGATGTTAACAACCATACAATGGTAACAATGTTACTCGTCATAATGATAAAAAAAATGTTTAAATAATAATATTTAATATATTAATCAATATGAGTGTCACTGATGTTACAGGCTTTCTTCAGTGACACATTTGTGATACAGTGACTCGCGTAACACAGTGACACACTCGTAATACAGTGACACACTCATAACACAGTGACCAACATCACACAGTAACACTCATAACAATCACTCATTACACAGTAACTCATAATACAGCCACTATTAACACCGTGACCTTCTCGTAACGCTTTGAGAAATCATAGCCCAGTGACTCATAACACTGTGACTGTCATGACACTGTGACTGTCATGACACTGTGACTGTCATGACACTGTGACTGTCATGACACTGTGACTGTCATAACACTGTGACTGTGACTGGCATGACACTGTGAGACTGTGACTGTCATGACACTGTGACTGTCATAATATTGGGACTGTCATGACACTGTGACTGTCATGACACTGTGACTGTCATGACACTGTGACTGTCATAACACTGTGACTGTCATGACACTGTGACTGTCATAATATTGGGACTGTCATAACACTGTGACTGTCATGACACTGTGACTGTCATGACACTGTGACTGTCATGACACTCTTACAATGCAGTAACACTGATAAAACTGATTCTCAAAACAGTGACTCTCATTTCGAAAGTGTTTCTCACAACACAATGAACCCATCATAACACAGTGACTCACGTAACACTGTGTCTCATATCAATGTGGTTCATAACACTGTGACACTCAGGCAACTATGACTCTATAGCAACTGTGACTCTCTCTATAGTAACTGTGACTCTCTATAGCCAATGTGACTCATGCAACTGTGACTCTCTCATATCCACTGTGACTCATGTAACAGTGACTTTCATATCACTGAGACTCACAACCCTGCGACTCTCATACCTCTGTGACAAAACCCCCTCATCCCCAACAACCACACCACAACCAAACAAATTAACCCAAAATGACCCACACTCCATACCCACAGCCCCCACACCACAAACTCCACGTTACACAACCTAGGAGAAGAAGAAGAGTCTCCTAAGTGAGCTAGATACCTCAAACGTGGTGGGTCAGGACAACATGTTTCCATGGGTCCTCAGAGAGGGAGCAGAGGTAATGTGTGTGCCACTAGCAACAATCTTCATCACATCTACTGAAACAGAGCAACTACCTGAGGTGTGGAAGACAGCAAATGTAGTTCCAGTCTTTAAGAAAGGAGACAGGCAGGTATCATTAAACTACAGACCAGTGTCATTGACATGTATAGTAAGCAAAGTTATGGAGATGCTGGTCAGGAAAAGACTGGTAGAGCACGTAGAAAGAAATGAACTCATACACCATGACTAGAACGGTTTCAGAGAAGAAAAGTCCAGTGTCACAGGAGAGAAAAGGGTGGGTAGACTGCATTTTTTTTTCAAATTAGGAAGGTTTTTGACACAGTTCCAATCAAGATAATATTGTAAAAGCTAGAGGAGCAGCCTGACATAACACGAAATGCATTGTAATGGATCAGAGAATACCTGACAGGAAGGAAACAGCGAGTGATGGTACATGACAAGGTGTCAGACTAGGTGCCTGTGACCAGCAAGAATCCTAGGGCCGGTGTTGTTTCTGGAATATGGGAATGACATGACAGAAGGGAAAGATTCAGAGGTGTCTCTGTTTGCAAACAATGTGCAGTTAATGCCAAGAATTCATATGGATGAGGATCAGGTTTGACTACAAAGGGATCTGGAGAGGAAGCAAGCCTGGTCCAGCAACTGATTACTCCATTAATCTGTTGCTGGACCAAGTGCAAAGTCATGATGATTTGTGAAAGCCAAAAACTCCAAACCTCACTCAAGTAAAAGGATCTCGGAGTGAATATAATACCGAGCATATCTCCATAGGCGCACATCAACCAAATATCTGCTGCAGCATATGGGTGCCTAGCAAACCTAAGAATAGCGTTTCGACACCTTAGTAAGGAATCGTTCAAGACTCTGTACACCGTGTACCTCAGGACCATATTGGAGTATTCATCACCAGCATGGAACCCACACCTGATCAAACAAGTCAATAAATTAGAAAAAGTGCAAAGGATTGCAACAAGACTAGTCCCAGAGCTCAGGGATGTGCCCTACGAAGAGAGATTAAATGAAATCCACCTGACGACACTGCAGGGCAGTATTGATAGAAGGGACATGATAATGACAAAACACTGAAAGAAATTGACAAAGTGGATAGAGACAGAATGTTTCAGAGATGTGCCACAGCGAGAAGGAATCACAACTTGAAATTGATAACTCAGATTAGTCACAGGGATGTTATGAAGTATTTCTTCAGTCACAGAGTTGCCAGGAAATTGATCAATCTGGAAAGTGATGGAATGGAGGCAGGATCCATACATAACTTTAAGAAGACGTTCGATAAAGCTAATGGAGAAGAGAGAGAGAGAGAATAGGCATAGTAGAGACAAGTGAAGAGGCGGGGTCCAGGAGCTGGGCCTCGATCCCTACAACCACAACTAGGTGAGACCAACTAGGTGAGTACACACTTATACATACATAGCATCGAAGGCCAAATATGACCTAAAGCTGTTGAACAGCAACATCAGAAGGAAAACAACAGTTAAGGACCAGTTAATTAGGAAGCAGAGACCACAAGAAATGACCAAGAAGTATGTGAAGAGCTCAACACGAAATTTAAGGAGGTATTTTCAGTGGGGATAGAAAGGAATTCAAAAGGACAGAACTGTGAGGTAAACCAACAAGTTCTGGATAAAATTCACACAATCGAGGAGGTGAAGAGGCTGCTAAGTTAACTAAATACCTCAAAGTTGGTGGGACCGGACATCTCATATTGGGTCTAGAGAGAAGGAACAGTTAACACATCTATGGAAAGAGGCCAATTTCCTGAGGTTTGGAAGACAACAAATATAGTCCTATTTTTTTTAAGAAAGCAGACAGACAAAGTTCCAGGAAAGATAAAAAAAAAAATGGAAAAATTATGGAAAAAAATACTTTCTTACTGAAAAATAGTGCATAATTCTGGCAATATGTTGGTGCAATCAGCTTGTTTCTGTCATATTTCTAAGTATGTTTTTCCAAAAATGTATTTTTTTTCTTGCTCTCATCAAGAGGACATGATGCCAATTCGTGTTTTTTTTAACTCCAAAAATTACGATTTTTATGATTGTTTCATTCTAAATACACTACATGACAACTTCTCTGAGGACTACATCCAAGTGCGCAGAGTAATAGTGGCGCGTCATGACCATAGAGTTTTACAAAGAACATAATATATGTATGACTCAGGAATAAGTTATTGACATTATTTTCCTTTTTTTTGCAAAATGTATTTATAGGACTGTCATGATGTTTACACACGTTATTGAGGAATGATGGTTCTATTCAGTTTCAGGTGGCGATTTGCGATACTTTTTACCGTTTTGTTTTTATTGATTTTATTTTCTCCCCAAAAAGTTCTTAAAAACAAACAACAAACTTCAAAATTTATGTTATGTAATCTTTCGACATTTCGCTCAAACGACTTTAAAATGAAGATTATCTAGCCTTTTATCTTTCATTTGATATCAAATAGAGCATTGTATGCCTTACCAGTTTTGTAGAGAAGGTAGACGTTTATGCCCTATAGAATAAAGCACTATTTATTTTTTCTATCTATATTTTAAGGCAAAAAGTCACTACAGGTTTCAAATGCTGCTCAAATCCCAGTAAAAATTTCATTGAAATTGAAAAAAAAAAAATAAACATTCGTCCTGCCCTTAAGCTACAGACCAATACCACTGACATGTTTAGTATGCAAAGTTATGGAAACAATTACCAAGAAAAGAGTGGTGGAACTCCTAGAAAGGAATGAGCCGATTCATGATAATCAGCACAGTTTCAGAAAATGTAATTCCTGTAGCACAAACCTACTTGTGTTTTACGACAAGGTGACAGATATTAGATAAGAGAGAGGAAGGGTAGATTGCATTTTCTTGGACTGTAAAAAGGCTTTGTCACAGTTCAACAAAAGAGATTAGCGTAAATGCTAGAGGAGCAGGCATGAATAATATAAAAGGCACGGCAATAGATCAAAGAATACCTGACATGACGGAAACGATGAGTGATGGTACATGACAAGGTGTCAGAGTGGGCGCCTGTAATGACCGCGGTTCCACAAGGGACAGTCCTAGGGCTGGTGTTGTTTCTTATATATGTGAATGATGTGACGTAAGGGACATATTCAAAGTTGCCCCTGTTTGCATCGAAGAATAGTGTCCTCCATCTTAAATGGGCAGCAAAAAAATAATATGATGTTCAATGAAGAGAAATTTTAACTACTCAGATATGGAAAACTTGGGTAAATTAGAACTGTATCAAGATATAAAACAAATTCTAACCCCGCAATAGAGCGAAAAACTAATGTGGAGGACCTGGAAGTGATAACGCCAGAGGATATCACCATCAAAACCACAACAATGTATCTACCTCATCTACAAGAACAATGATAGGATGGATAATGATAACCTTCAAAAGTAGGGATGCCAAGCCCTTGATGATTCTCCTCAAATCACTTGTTCTCTCTAGTTTGGAATACTCCTATACACTAACTGCCCCCTTCAAGGCAGGCGAAATAGCTGACCTGAAGATTGTTCAGAGAACTTTCACAGAACACATAAGTACGATAAAGCACCTAAATTACTGAGAACAGTTGAAGTCCCTTGATTTGTATTCCTTGGAACGCAGGCGAGAAATATACACGATGATATACACTTGGAAAATCCATGATTTTCCAAGTGTATATCATCAAATGACTAGGCAGGTGATGTAACATTCCCCCAATGAAAAGCAGGGGCGCCAAGAGTACACTAAGATACAACACAATAAATGTCAGGGGCCCAAGACTGTTCAACTGCCTCCCAACATACATACATACATACTAGACCCCTGTCTGTCATCAAGAAAGTGCTTGACAGGCACCTAAAGTAAGTATCTGATCAGTTGGGTTGTGGTTCGCACGTCGGTTTACGTGTAACTTGCAGTAACAGCCTGGTTGATCAGACCCTGATCCACCACGAGACCAGGTCTCTGACCGGGTTAGCGGGGGCGTTGACCCCCGAAACCCTTTCCAGGTATAATTCAGGTAATAAGAATAATTCAAATGGATGAGTATCATGTAGATCTACAAAGGGTTCTTGACAGGCTCCAAGCCTGGTCCTGTAACTGGTTCTTGGAGTTTAATCCCACCAAGTGCAAAGTCATGAAGATTAGGGAAGTTCAAAGAAGATCACAAACAGAGTACAGGCTAAAGGGCTAAAGACTGCAAACCCCACACAAGGAAAAGGATCTTGAAGTGAGTATAAAACCTAGCATTTCTCATGAGGCGAACATCAAACAAATAACATGGCCGCATGGCACATTAGTAATGAATCGTTTAAGACTCTGTACATCATGTACGTCAGGCCCATACCGGTATGGAACCCACACCTCGCCAAGAACGTCAATAAATTTGAGAAAGAACAAAGGTTTGCAGCAAGACTAGTCCCGAAGCCAAGGGGTATATCCTACGAGGAGAGGGTAAGGGAAATCGACATGACGACTCTGGAGCACATGAGGGATAGGGAAGACATGAAAATGACATATACAATAATGAGGGGAATTCACAAGATGGATAGGGACACGATGTTTCAGAGATAGGACACACGAACAAGGGGTCACAACTGGAAGTTGAAGACTCAGATGAGTCATATGTTAGATAGTATTTTTTTCAATTATAGAGTTGTCAGGAATTGGAACAATCTGGAGGGTGATGCAGTGGAGGCAGGATCCATACACACACACACACACACACACACAACACACAACACACACACACACACACACACACACACACACACACACACAGACGTACATGCACAGGAGTCCTGATCAGCAAAACGCATATAGCTATGAGGGTACCTTTACCAAATTCAACTTCAACAACAAGAACATCAACTGGGATCTGGTAAACTATGCCCTAAATGAAACATGTTGGGAAGATATCTTGAATTACATGGACCCTAACCAGTGCCTTGAAAAGTTCAACTTCCTGGTAGCTGAAGTATGTTCAAGGCATATTCCTCTACGAAAAAAGAAGAGAAGAAGTAAACAGAAGAGAGAGAGACGCTCCCTATACAGGAGAAGACGAAGAATCACTGAGCTCCTCAAGAATGCCGGACTATCTGATATAACTGAAGGAAGCGATAACCAGGGAAGTGGAAAATATTGAGCTAAAAGTAAAGGACTCATAAAGGATAAAGGAGAGTCAAGAGGAGCTAAAAGTGATTAGTGAAATTGAAAGAAATTCGAAATATTTCATTTCATATGCCAAAAACAAGGCAAAACCCACTTCTAGTATAAGGCCCCTGCTCAGACAAGACGGATCTTACACAGATGACAAAGCAGAAATGAGTGAGATACTGAAATCTCAATATGACAGTGTGTTCAGCGAACCACTAATCCATCTAAAGATAGACAATCCAAACAATTTTTTCATGAATGAGCCTCAAAACCCTGCCAATATATGCCAAATTTCTGACATAACCCTAACTCCTCTAGACTTTGAGAAAGCCATCGACGACATACCCATGCACTAAACCCCAGGCCCAGACTCGTGGAACTCTGTGTTCATTAAGAACTGCAAAAAAACCACTCACAGGCCCTAAGTATACAATGGAGAATGAGCTTAGACACAGGCGAGATTCCACAGACATTAAAAACAACGGATATAGCCCCACTCCACAAAGGTGGCAGCAAAGCAGTAGCTAAGAACTATAGACCAATAGCTTCAACGTCCCATATCATAAAAATCTTTGAAAGAGTTCTAAGAAGCAGGATAGCAAACCACCTGGACTCCCAAAAATTGCACAACCCAGGGCAACATGGTTTCAGAGCAGGTCGCTCCTGCATCTCGCAACTGCTAGACCACTATGATATGGTCTTAGATGCTCTGGAAAACAAGGAGAATGCAGATGTAGTATTCACAGGTTTTGCAAAAGCCTTTGACAAGTGTGATCATGGTGTAATAGCACACAAAATGCGTGCTAAAGGGATAACTGGCAAAGTAGGCAGATGGATATTCAACTTCCTAACCAATCGGATGCTGCCATAGTGAAGAGCTCTGTTCCACAAGGCACAGTACTCGCATATATCCTGTTCCTCATTCTCATATCAGACATAGACAGAGATGTAAACCATAGCACTGTATCATCCTTTGCAGATGATACTAGGATCTGCATGAGAGTGTCATCCATTGAGGACACGGCAAATCTCCAAGAAGAAATAAACCCAGTTTTCCAATGGGCAACAGAGAACAATATGATTTTCAATGAAGACAAATTCCAACTACTCCGTTATGGAAAACTGGAGGAAATAATAGCTAGGACTGAGTATATTACAAACTCCAATCACACAATAGAGCGGAAAAGTAATGTGAAGGACATGGGTGTGGTAATGTCCAGAAGACCTCACCTTCAAGGACCACAACAATGCCACTATTACATCTGCGAGGAAACTGATAGGATGGATAATGAGAACATTCAAGACAAGAGATGCCAAGCCAATGATGATCCTTTTTATATCATTTGTACTCTCTAGGCTAGAATACTGCTGTACATTAACATCCCCATTCAAGGGAGGTGAAATTGCAGATCTAGAGAATGTACAGAGAACCTTTACTGCACGTATAAGTTCCATCAAACACCTTAACTACTGGGAACGCCTGGAAGCACTAGACTTATATTCATTGGAGCGCAGGCGAGAGAGATATATCATAATCTACACCTGGAAGATTCTGGAGGGACTTGTCCCTAATATGCACACAGAAATCACTACATACGAAAGCAAAAGACTAGGCAGACGGTGCAACGTACCCCCCGTCACTGGTACACTAAGAGAAAACACAATAAGTGTCCGGGGCCCAAGACTGTTCAACAGCCTCCCACCAGCCATAAGGGACATTACCAGTAGACCTCTGGTTGCCTTCAAGAGAGAGCTGGAAAGATACCTAAAGTCAGTGCCAGATCAGCCGGGCCGTGGTTCGTACGTTGGTCTACGTGCAGCCAGCAGTAACAGCCTCGTTGATCAGGCCCTGATCCACCGGGAGGCCTGGTCATAGACCAGGCCACGGGGACGTCGATCCCCGGAATGCCCTCCAGGTAGACACACACACACACACACACACATACACACACACACGCCCCGATGGCATGGTGGCTAGCGCTCTTGCTTCACGCACGGAGGGCCCGGGTTCAATTCCCGGCGGGGCCGAAACATTTCGAAGTGTTTCGTTACACACACACACACACACATACATACAACAGGCCTAGTGTCTAATCGACATGTGCCTAGGACAAAATGGTAACTAACATACTCACACACACACACAGGGAGAGTGACCCAGTAGCGGCTAGTGAAGAGGCGGGGCCAGGAGCTTTGACTCGACCCCTGCAACCACAACTAGGTGAGTACACACACACACACAATGCAGTACGACAACAAGGAGGCAGAAGCAGCAACTTGTCCCCCACCACTGCCAGCTGCAAGTAACTCGCCTAGTTTTGGTTGCATGTTGTGTCAGAAGTACTGGTCTCTGACACTGGTAGCTAAGGGTCACTCACTCCTGCCAGCTATTACCTGAACTAGAGTAAAAACAAAATTGATAAGGTGGAGATAGGATTGATGAATGTGTGGGAACCTAGTGAGGGACATCAAACACACACACAGCATCAAGGGGGCCCATCGGGAAGGAAGGAGATGTAACTTACGCTACGGCAGTATCTGCCTACCAAGCAGGGCCAAGGAGCGAAGGGGGTGAGCAGCTGAGAGCAGGTGGAGAGGGGAATAGGGCAAATGCAGAGGATCGATCATGCCACCAAGACCGACAGGAAAAAAAAAGGGAGAAACAGGAGCCTGAGCTGCAGAGGGAAAGGCAATGGGAGGAGGAGAGGGCAAAGGCAGTGTTTATTCATGGGCTGAAGGAGAGAGAGGGAAGGACACACACTGAAAGATGGCAGGCAGAAAGAAAGGAGATTGAGAGCATACTCAAAGAAATAGGTGAAGAAGACATGTCCGAGATTGTAAATTTTCAGAGAATAGAGGGGTACTAGAAGGGGAGAAAACGACCGCTCATGCTGATTCTCAGGACAGAAACAGAAAGGGACAGAATCCTCCAAGAGAAACCACGATTGAAGGGAACGGAAGAATACAGGAGGGTGTTCCTAGACCGGGACAGAACAAAAACAGAACGACAGCAGCTGAGGGAGAGGGCACAAAGGCGAAAGGAGCGAGGAGGAGGGACAAGGACAGAATCAGTAGAGGACAACCAGAGCAGGGCAGAGCAACAAGAACAAGCACACCCAGAACCATCCCAAACACCCAACAACCAAGCACACTATCCCAACACAAACTACAACCCACAATCTCAGCCCCCACCCAACACTCCACTATAGAATCCCACAGTACACCGCCAGATCCCCCACCCTCACAGACCCCCAAAACACAGTAGTAGAGATGAAACTGAAGGTATGGTACACAAATGCTGATGGAATAACAAATAAGTGGGAGGAGTGGCACAAAGAGTCAAAGAGGCATCACCGGACATAATAGCTCTCACAGAAACCAAGCTCACAGGTATGATAACAGATGCCATCTTTCCAATGGGATACCAGATCCTGAGGAAAGACAGAGGGAACAGAGGGGGTGGAGGAGTGGCACTGCTGATCAAAAACCGATGTGATTTTGACAAGCTGGAGAGAGGAGACAGAGGAGAAGCTGGGGATTATATAGTAGGGATGCTACAGTCTGGAGGTCCCAAGGTGGTAATTGCAGTGATGTATAACCCACCACAGAACAGCAGGAGGCCAAGGCAAGAGTATGATGAGAGTAACAGAGCGATGATTGACACACTGGCAGAAGTGGCCAGAAGGGCTCGTGCGAGCAGGGCGAAGCTACTGATCATGGGTGACTTCAACCAAAAGGAAATTGATTGGGAGAACTTAGAGCCACATGGGGGCCAAGAAACGTGGAGGGCTAAGATGCTGGAGGTGGTATTGGAAAATCTCATGTACCAACACGTAAGGGACACTACCAAGAGAGAAAAGAGAGGAGATGACGAACCAGCGAGACTGGACCTAGTATTCACCCTGAGTAGTGCAGATATTGAGGACATCACACATGAAAGCCCCCTTGGGGCCAGTGATCATATGGTTCTAAGTTTCGAATACATAGTAGAGTTACAAGTGGAAGGGAAAGCAGGAAGGGCTGCACAAATGAAGCCAAACTACCAGAAAGGTGACTATGTGGGCATGAGGAACTTCCTGCATGGAGTTCAGTGGGACAGAGAGATGGCAGGGAAGTCAGTAGACGAGATGATGGAATATATGACAACAATTTGCAAGGAAGCTGAGGAGAGGTTTATACCCAAGGGTAACAGGAGAAGCGAAAAAGACAGGATGAGCCCATGGTTCACCCAAAGGTGCAGGGAAGCCAAAACCAAGTGTGCAAGGGAATGGAAGAGGTACAGAAGGCAAAGAACCCCGGAGAATAAGAAGAGCAGTCGTAGAGCCAGAAATGAATATGCACAGATCAGAAGGGAGGCCCAAAGACAGTATGAGAATGACATAGCAGCGAAAGCCAAATCTGACCCAAAGCTGCTGTACAGCCAAATCAGGAGGAGAACAACAGTCAAGGACAAGGTGATCAGGCTGAGGAAGGTAGGAGGGGAGGTCACAAGAAATGACCGGGAAGTGTGTGAGGAGCTCAACATGAGATTCAAAGAAGTGTTCACAGAGGAGATAGAAGGGCCTCCAGAAAGGAGGAGAGGTAGGGTACACCATCAAGTGCTGGACACAATACACACAAATGAGGGGGAAGTGAAGAGGCTACTAAGCGAGCTAGATACCTCAAAGGCGATGGGGCCAGATAACATCTCTCCATGGGTCCTGAGAGAGGGAGCAGAGGAGCTATGTGTACCCCTAACAACGATCTTCAACACATCTATCGAAACAGGGCAACTACCTGAGGTTTGGAAGACAGCAAATGTAGTTCCAATTTTTAAAAAAAGAGACAGGAACGTAGCACTAAACTACAGACCAGTGTCACTGACATGTATAGTATGCAAGGTCATGGAGAAGATAGTCAGGAGAAGGTGGTTGAGAACCTAGAAAGGAATCAGCTTATCAACGACGGCCAACACAGTTTCAGGGACGGGAAATCCTGTGTCACAAACCTACTGGAGTTCTACGACAGGGTGACAGCAATAAGGCAAGATAGAGAGGGTGGGTAGATTGCATATTCTTGGATTGTAAGAAGGCGTTTGACACAGTTCCACACAAGAGATTAGTGCAGAAGCTGGAGGACCAAGCAGGGGTAACAGGGAAGGCACTACATTGGATTAGGGAATACCTGTCAGGAAGACAGGAGCGAGTCATGGTACGTGGCGAGGTGTCAGAGTGGGGGCGCCGGTGACGAGCGGGGTTCCACAGGGGTCAGTCCTGGGACCAGTGCTGTTTATGGTATTTGTGAATGACATGACTGAAGGAATAGACTCCGAAGTGTCCCTGTTTGCAGATGATGTGAAGTTGATGAGAAGAATTCAATCGGACGAGGACCAGGCAGAACTACAAAGGTATCTGGACAGGCTGGAAGCCTGGTCCAGCAACTGCCTCCTGGAGTTCAACCCCACAAAGTGCAAAGTCATGAAGATTAGGGAAGGGCAAAGAAGACCGCAGACGGAGTACTACCTAGGGGGCTGCAAACCTCAATCAAGGAAAAAGATCTTGAGGTGAGTATGACACCAGGTACATCTCCTGAGGCGCACATCAACCAAATAACTGCTGCAGCATACGGGCGCCTAGCAAACCTAATAACAGCATTCCGACATCTTAATAAAGAATCGTTCAGGACCCTGTACACTGTGTACGTTAGGCCCATACTGGAGTATGCAGCACCAGTTTGGAACCCACACCTAGCCAAGCATGTGAAGAAGCTCGAAAAAGTGCAAAGGTTTGCAACAAGACTAGTCCCGGAGCTAAGGGGTATGTCCTACGAGGGGAGGTTAAGGGAAATCGACCTGACGACACTGGAGGACAGGAAAGATAGGGAGGACATGATAACAACATATAAGATACTGAGAGGAATTGGCAAAGTGGACAGAGACAGAATGTTCCAGAGATGGGACACAACAACAAGGGGACACAGTTGGAAGTTGAAGACTCAGATGAATCACAGAGATGTTAGGAAGTATTTCTTCAGTCACAGAGTTGTCGGGAAGTGGAATAGTTTAGGAAGCGATGTAGTGGAGGCAGGCTCTATACATAGCTTTAAGCAGAGGTATTATAAAACTCATGGCGCAGGGAGAGTGATCCAGTAGCGGCCAGTGAAGAGGCGGGGCCAGGAGCCTTTACTCGACCTCTGCAACCACAACTAGGTGAGTACAACTAGGTAAGTACACACACACACACACAAACACACACACACACATTAACTAAGTTAATTGCAAAATCATTGTCATTAAGGTATATTTTAATTTGCTTGATATTGAAACTCTCCAAAAATATGATAGGTGGCACTCTTAATTATTGAGTCTTTTGCTCTGCATAAGCAGACTCAATCTATTTTTCTTGCTATTGTTCTGTAATAATGTCTAGAGCAGATTACCTGGATTATACTTGGAAGTGTTCCGGGGTTTAAGGCTCCCGCGGTCTGGTACATGACCAGGCCTCGTGGTGGATCAGAACCTGATTAACTAGACTGTTACTGCTGGTAGCACGCAATCCGACTTACGAACTACAGCACGGCTGATCAGGTACTTAGAGTTAAGGGACAAGCAAGTAATGTCATCGTAATGATTAGCATCCCCTATATCCTGCCCACAGTGAATGCACATGATGAGTTGACCCACTCAGAGCTGCCATTAGAAAAGAGGTTTGGTATCGAGACTAGTTCATCCCAGAACCTCTATATTTTAAGGACTAATCCCTCTCTACAAATACATCGTTCCCGACCAGCAATCGTATATCATATTTGGGGAATTCACCAGCAAGTCCTGGGAACATTAAGCAAATGTATTAAATAATTTCAATAAATGGGTTATGTAGACAAACACTACAGTAGTTAAAACACCAAGATAATGTTTATCCCAACATTATTGAAATTTAGGACTGGAGGAAGGAATGTGAGTCGCTGAGTCCCAGGATATACTGTAACTGCAGATAAGAAATCTAAGAAACAGGGACAATCACCATATTATGAAACGGCCGCTTTGCTACCTTCACAAATTTACTAGTCGGAGGTGTATAACCAGTTTACCAATACCATCTAAATTAAAGTAAGTTTTCTATAGGTCTCTGGAATTAGTGAAGTAAAGATTAGGTGTATTGAACAATAATGTATTGCGAAGATGAGGTGTAGTAATCAATAATATACAGTGAAGATGAGGTGTACTGATCAATAATATACAGTGAACATGAGGTGTACTGAACATTAGTGTGTGTAGTGAAAATGAGGTAGTACGAATTAGTATGTAGTGAAGATAAGTGAGTTTCTGTATGTGATTCGTGTATCATTTGGGCGGAATTAGCCTAAGTATGGAGGAGCAACTGACGAGATGCAACTTCAAATAGTGAACATGACCCAGCTAATTGCGTCATCTACGACTAAACCTTTGAGAGGCCTAATTTCGAAGTCTAATGTAATTTTCATCATGTTGCCTTACATGGCCAGACAACAACCCTCACATAGGAGACTGAAACTCATGACAACGTTTCAGTCCGATTTTGACCATTATCTAGTCACACACTAAAACGAGAAGGCTTCTTCTTCCTCGTGTGTGTGTGTGTGTGTGTGTGTGTGTGTGTGTGTGTGTGTGTGTGTGTGTGTTGTGTGTTATTTGTGTATTGTTCAAGCCACAGTATTGTGCCTCTTTGTTCTTTCTGAAAATTCTTATGAATTTCATTGTTATCAGTCGGCTAAACCACATCTCCGAAGGGCAGTTAATTATATCTTCAAGATACGCTCAAAGACCGTCAGTTATAATGAATACAATGTCCTCAAACAGGATTAGTGTAATTAATGAATCGAAGTCGCGAGCAGTGTCAGCTGCTCTATACCAACACAGAAAAGCTTCCTTTTTTATAACTATGACAAAATCGTTATTAGTTTCGTTTCGTTTCCCGACGGAAGTCACGGAATTTCTGTTGGTACTTAGCCGCTTTTAATGCATACCCTTTGAGGACTGACAACTGTCTGAGTCCCTATTCTCCTCAGAATACATGATGGGATTGCTTTCCTTCAGTTTCTTACGAAGCTGAGAATGTAACACTAAACTTCATTATTACTTCGATAAGATAAACGAGACTGCTGAATTCTGAATGATAAAAGTATTTCGATCCAAGTTATCTTCGTTGTGTTTAGGTTGAAAGCCGCAGAGTTGTAGATATTTAAAGAAAAACAACGTTTCTCATTTACTTTACTCGCACTACCATCACTATTTCTATTCCTACTTGTTTCTTGCACACCAGTGTTATTTCCTCGCTTATTCCTTAACTCTTATTGAAGCAACTACTTTGCCAACACAGTGTCCGTTGATCATCATTCAGTGACTGTTGCTGTCTAGTGTACCTCAGTACAGCCAACAGCATATGTAAATAGATTAACTGGTTGGTGTTTTGGACCTGACGGCTGTTTGTCCAGCAGAACATCTCTCAGTAAGATTTTTCTCCTTTTCACATTGTTCTGGAACCCCAGTGAACCCAAGAAAACTGACCCTGGTAAACAGTCTTATAAATTTTCTCTGAGGAGACTGCATAGCTTAATTAGCCTGGATTAATGTTGTTGTCTTCACTAATGTAATCTCACTACTCGTCTCAGAGTTCACATCATATGTGTGAAATTTCTCGGCAATTAATTCTTGGACCAGCAACCAATGTGCTGTATGTAAATACGAAATCTCCAGATGAAATGCTAGTTGTCAGTCCTAAAGAGTTAAAGCATTTAGAGGGTCAATCATTACGAGTACTTTATTTTATAAAGATATTTGCACTAAGCTTCCATATCCAATGGACCTAAACAAAACTAAATAATGGTTGTAAGGCAAATTTTAAGTTAACACTGTACAGCAGAAATATCTCCCTACTCTAAATTTATTCAGAAAATCTCATAATTAATAAAAATACCTAAATGTTATCCTAACCTAAAAGAAACTTTAACTTATCTGTAGCACCCTCAGATTCGAAATATTATTGAAAGTGTCCATATTTCAAACGACAGCACTATTTTGTTGGTAAAGGTAACAGTTTAAGATCACACTGGCTTCACTCTGGGAGAATAGAAAGTTATCTTGCATGGCAGCAGGAACTCTGATGTCAGACAAGGACTCTATTCATACCCGTAATCTCTGAGCTGAAACATGTCGATGAGATCTACAATATTTAAACTATTCCAATAAAAATTTTTGTATATACAGCATATATGAAAATTATATAGACTAATAAGCCTTACCTCCATAGTTGGTAAATTTATGGAATCAATAATTGCCGAGGCAATTCGTAACCATCTTGAAAATCATAAATTGATTAATGAATCTCAACACGGTTTTACTAAGGGGCGTTCCTGTCTTACGGATTTACTAACTTTTTTCACTAAGGTGTTTGAGGAGGTAGATCATGGTAATGAATATGATATTGTGTATATGGACTTCAGTAAGGCTTTCGATAAAGTTCCACATCAGAGGCTACTGGGGAAACTTAAGGCTCACGTAATAGGAGGAGACATTTTTTCCTGGGTAGAGGCATGGTTGACAAATACGCGGCAGAGAGTTTGCATAAATGGAGAGAAATCAGAATGGGGGCGCGTCTCAAGCGGTGTTCCACAGGGGTCAGTTTTGGGCCCCCTGTTGTTTACAATTTACATTAACAACATAGATGAGAGAATAAATAGTAACATAAGTAAGTTTCTGATGACACCAAAATAGGCCGTCCAATTCATTCAAATGAGGACATTAGAGCACTCCAGGATGATTTGAATAGACTGATGCAGTGGTCGGAGAAGTGGCAGATGAAGTTTAATGTAAACAAATGCAAAGTTCTAAATGTTGGGCAGGACAATAACCATGCCACATATAAGCTGAATAATGTAGATCGTATTACTTGTGATTGCGAGAAGGATTTAGGAGTTCTGGTTAGTAGTAATCTGAAGCCAAGACAACAGTGCATAAGTGTTCGCAATAAAGCTAACAGAATACTTAGCTTCATATCAAGAAGTATAAATAATAGAATTCCTCAAGGTTGTTCTTCAACTCTATATATCTTTGGTTAGGCCTCAATTAGATTATGCTGCACAGTTCTGGTCACCGTATTACAGAATGGATATAAATGCACTGGAAAACGTACAAAGGAGGATGACAAAGTTGATCCCATGTATCAGAAATCTTCCCTATGAGGATAGACTGAGGGCCCTGAATCTGCACTCTCTAGAAAGGCGTAGAATTAGACAGGACTCGCAGCAATGGTTTCATGTTGGAAAAGTTCAGATTCAGGAAGGATATAGGAAAGCACTGGTTTGGTAATAGAGTTGTGGATGAGTGGAACAAACTCCCGAGTACCGTCATAGATGCTAAGACGTTGTGTAGTTTTAAAGATAGGTTAGATAAATACATGGGTGTGTGTGGGTGGGTGTGAGTTTGGACCTGACTAGCTTGTACTACCAGATCAGTAGCCGTACTAATTCCTTAAGTGTAAGTGACCTGACCAGGTGGTCGGCTGACCAGGTGGTCGGCTAGATAATTATATGAGTGGGTGCGGTTGGGTGTGAGTTGGTCCTGACTAGCTTGTGCTATTAGGTCAGATGCAGTGCTCCTTCCTTAAGTGAAAGAAACCTGACCTGCTGGGTCGGGGCATTGTCTTAAGCCGTTTGAGACTTGGACCTGCCTCGCATGGGCCAGTAGGCCTGCTGCAGTGTTCCTTCTTTCTTATGTTCTTAAACCAAAATTTACAGTCATGCAAATTACCAATAGTGATCAATTAGGTTTTAACCTTATACATCTTACACATACTGGTCAAACCATTGGGACAAAAACGTACATTTATTGAATATATGAAAAATATGGTTATTAGGTCAGGCATCTCATTTGCGAGGATAATATAATTGCGAGATACTCTGGCATGACACCCCTTCCTTCGAATTGTCAGCATCGCCCTAAAACAGTGGGTGCCCAGGCCGGGCTAGAGAATGTAAAGTCCTATCTCATTTGTGTACAGGGCAACTATGGTCCCAAAAATACAATAATAATAATAATAATAATAATAATAATAATAATAATAATAATAATAATAATAATAATAATAATAATAATAATAATAATAATAATAATAATAATAATAATAATAATAATAATAATAATAATAATAATAATAATAATAATAATAATAATAATAATAATAATAATAATAATAATAATAATAATAATAATAAAATAATATTAACACTATTAATATTATTATCTCTTATCCAATAAAGATAACTTTTTCCCAAAAAGTCTTGGTGACAATACTACAAATGTAGTGTAAGAGATGTAGAAGATGGCTATCGTAATTCCTAATTTTAAAATATCACATCAATTGGCATCAACTATAGGATGCCACCTCGATAAGCATAATTTGTTAAATGATACTCAACATGGATTCACGAGGGATAGTTCCAACCTGATTAATTTTACTTATTTTCTTCAGCTAAGCATTTGAGACACTTAATTATTATAAGGAATATTGTTTTTATGGACTTCAGCAAAGCTTTTAGTAGAGTACCACAAAACACTGTTAAAGAAAGTAGCGGCTCATGGTATTGGGGAAAAGTCATGTCATGGATCGAGGAGTGGCCGACCAACAGGAAGTATAGAGTCTATAAATGGTGTTTAATCTAAATGGGGGTCAGTCACAAGTGCACCCACCACAATGATTAATTTCAGGCCCATTGTTGTTCGTAATTTACATTAATAACCTTAATGAGAGAATAAGTGATAAGAGGAAATTCATTGACGACACAAAAGAGTGGTATCCTCAGGGAAAGATACCACTTTACTGAAGAAGGATTTAGACAAATTGGTCTCGTGGTCAGAAAAGTAACAGATGCAGTTCCGTGTACATAAATGCAAAAAAATTATCTAGAGCTCGGGGATGTGAATACCCCTTGCACTTATACAATAATTAACAATCGCAACTCGACAAAGAAATCCTGGGCAACGCTCCAGACCACCATTTTTCAGTTGAAACTCTCCAGCCCTTTCAGTTCCAGGGAGTCTTTTTCATAGCAGACTGCTACAATGACGCCGAGGCCGACGAGATCACTACTACATCTACCACGAATTTACTCTAGGTCCATGGCTTTGAACAGTACCATTTCCAGCTGCTCAGACCAAAATATTGGTGGTTTTCCAAGCGGCTGTCGTGACTTGACATACCTCCTGCCTCACATACCTCTCCGTCTGATTACTTGCACTGTCCACTGTTCCTGTGTCCTGAACTGTACGCTAGTCTCAATTTCCGCAGGTTGTAAATAATGGATCACGTTATAGTGCATGTGTGTCTCTTAATCCTTAAATATAATATCACCTCTCTTCAGAGAAAATGTATTTTTGAGGAATCGGGATTTAAAAAAATGCAAATCGTTGAAGTTAATTAACATTATGATAACTTTACACATTACCGACAAGATGATAAGACACGTGTGTAACAGTTAGGTATCTTTATTCCGTATTCTAAATAAAGGTACTAATCTTTATCACACGTCTCCAAAAGTAACATTGTAGACATTGTCCTCTTCAGGTATTTTAACAAGCTAATATATGCAATAATGAAACCCCATTTTTTATTGTTTTGAATTATCCTGTGTAGTGTTCGATCACCAAATATTTTCGGCGTCATGCCCAGTAGGACCCAAGCCCTGCCTCTTATACCACACTTCTTCAGTTTAAAACTGTAATATGGAAGTGTGCCTACGTGTGTGTGTGTGTGTGTACTCACCTAGTTGTGGTCGCAGGGGTCGAGTCATAGCTCCTGTGTGTGTATGTGTGCGTTCATGCGTGTGTGTATGTGTGTGTGTGTATGCGTGTGTGTGTGTGTGTTTGGAATGTGCATTTACATCCCTCCTGTCTTTTCACCGGCAATATTTCTGAGAACTGCCGGAAACAAAAATCGAAAAACAAAGACATAGTCCATCTGCGCTGTAGAAAACGTTGCTGAGAGAGCGCCGAAAGTTTAGCCTAGGAAAAATAAAACAAACAATAAAAGGAGAAATAAATTCTGGCCGAAAAGTGTGCCGAGAAATGAAGTTTGTTTTATTTTTCTGCAAGATACCGTGAGGAAAGCAGATGTTTTGTGTGTGGGAGTGGGACAGCAGCAGCAGATGTGTGACACTCAGGAGGCAGTCATTCGCTCGATGAGACTCCCACCAAAGTACGACAAGGCTAACACCAGGGTACAACGAGGCTAACACCAGGGAATGGCCAGGCTAACACCACGGTACGACGAGTCTAACACCAGGGTACGCCAAGGCTAACACCAGGGTATGACGAGGCTAACACCATGGTACGTCGAGGCTAGCACCAGGGTGCGATAAGGCTAACACCAAGGTAACGGTGATGCTAACATCAAGGTACATGTGTCTTCCCTGTTCCACATGCCGGCTAACATCAGAACACATTTCTAAAATTACAGGGCACGGCAAGACTCCACCTAGGACACGACGAGGCTCCATCTATGACACGTTGAGGCTCCTTTTAGGGCATGCCGAGTCTAATTCCAGGTGCACGACGTGGCTAACACAGGGTACTACTAAACTAACACCAGAACACGACGAGCTAAACAAAAGCACGACAAGATTCCATCCAGGGCACAAGAGGCAAAAATTAGGGAACGACATGGCTAACACCAGGACTCGACATGGCTTCCAGAACAAAGTTGGATTAACCCTAGGGCACCACGAAGCTAAGACCAGGGCACGACGAGGCTCCCATCATTACGCTTCGAGAATTACAATATTACATAATGAGGCTTCAACCACGACTCTTCTAGGCTCTCACCACGACACGACAAAAAATCCATTACGACACATCTAGATTCCCGTCACGACACTTCCACGCTGACACCACCCTTTCTGAATTCTCTTTGGTATTATAAAACGAAATATTCTAAGCTGAGTTTCTAGTAGGACAATAATCCGGTCATGCCCCTGTATACTTTATCCCACTTTTCTTCCACTGCGAAGAAAAACTTTCCCTTGCCCAAACCTCACCACATTTCTGAGTTTAAAACTGTAATATTGGAGTGTGCCTATATGTGCGTGCGTGTGGTGAGTGCATTTGTTCCCTGCGTGTCTTTGTACTGGCAATACTTCTGAGAACTGCTATAGAGCAAAATGGGGAAAAAAAAAAATAGTCCCTCAATTTCGGAAATATGGACGAGAGGTTGTCGAACATTTAGCTGCTTGAAAATGAAAAAAAAATGGAGAAACAAATTCTCACTGAAAAATGTGAAGAGAGAAAAGGTTTGTAATTTTTTTCTGAAAGATACTTTGAAGGAAGCAAAATATATTTTGTGTTTGGGAGCAGGACAGCCGCAGCAGATCTGGGATGTCCAAGAGGCAGTCATTCACCCTACGAGGATCACACCAGGGAACGACGAAGCAAACACCAGGGAACGACGAAGCTAACACCAGTGAACGACGAAGCTAACACCAGGGAACGACGAAACTAACACCAGCGAACGACGAAGCTAACACCAGTGAACGACGAAGCTAACACCAGGGAACGACTAGGCTAACACCAGGGAACGATGAGGTTTACATCGGACTTTGGTGAGACTTACACCAGAGAAGGATGCGTCTATAAAAAAGAAAGAACATAGGAATAGAGGAGCATTGCAGCAGACCTACTTACCCATACTAGGCAAGAATCTATCAAACTCAGACCCTTTAATACAAATATTTGTTCATCTCATACTTAATCCTATCCAATGAATGCTTTGATCACCCTCCCAACTCATGTTATGCAAGTCCCATTCAAATACAACTCCTCTCACTCGTATATCATTATCCTACCAATTTTTTAAGCTACTCAAGGTTTTAGCTTCAGCCACCCAAATATGCAAATTGTTCCAAACTCGTACATGCGTACATACTTTCTCAGCCTGAACTTATCCAATTTGAGTCAATTAATTCGAGTTCTTTCTTCAAGGGATACCCTCAGAACCTTATTTATATCATTATTACTTATGTCCATCTTCCACTAATATACTGCAATCATATCTCCTCTCATTTTGTTTTACAGTTGAATGTAGGTAAAGAGCTTTTGATATAGCTTCGTTTGAAAGATTTCTTATGCAGTGTAATGCTTTTGATATTTTTCTCTGTATGTTCTGCAGTCTGTTTATCCATTCCGTAGCACGCAGACCAGAACTGAGCATCATAATCTAAGCGGGGCCTTACTAATGATGTATAGAGCTATAGCATAACGTCTTGACTCCTATTGCTTATACTTCTTGATATAAATCACTACAAACCTTACTTGAGGTCTCTTCTTACCACAACTCTCAAGATAACACAAGGGTGTGACGTGGCTAACTAGAGGGAACGACCAGGCTAACACCGAGGCACGACCAGAGTCCCACTACCGCACCAAGTCACGACGAAGTTCCTGGGTATGACTATGCAAACATCACTACAGAAAGTGGTTGCATTAAAGCAGGACTAGGCTAACACGTGACATTATTATCGATGATGCTGCTACCTGATTTCAACGAAGATCCCGCTAAAGCACCACTAAACTAACACCAAAGGCACATCATTCCTAACACCAGGGCATGACGAGACTCATACCAAGGCACGATTATCCTAGGACCAGAGCACGAGAATAACGCCAGAGGATGATAAGGTTAAAGCCACTGCACGACGATCCTAGCACGAGGGTACGAAGAGGCCCACAGCAAGGGACGACGAGGTATCCACTTAGGCAGGACGAAGCAAAAACTAGAGAACAAAGATGCTCCCACCACTGTGATAAGTCTACCACCAGGATACGCTGAGGTTTTAACCAAGACATGACGAAGATTACACGAGTGCAAGACCATCCTAACACAAAGGCACAGCGGTCCTAACACTACAACACGACGAGGCTAACTTTAGAGTATGACGAGGCTAACTCTGCAGCACGAAGAGGCTAACACCATTGCACCCACCACAACATGACGAAGCTCACAAAACGACACAACTAGGCTCTCACCAAGACAATTAGATTCTCACCAGAATACAACTAGACTCTCACCAGGACACAATTAGACTCTCACCAGGAAACAACTAGACTCTCACCATGACAAAACTTGGCTTTCACCATTATGCAACTAGGCTCTCACCACAACACGATGAGGCTTCCAAGACACGACAAGGCTACCTCCAAGACGCGATGAGGCTTCCAAGACACGACAAGGCTACCTCCAAGACGCGATGAGGCTTCCACCACGTTACTCCAACTTTAAATGACCTCATATTAAATAAATAAAATTTACGAAATTTAGAACAGCTTTTAATTTGCAAGTAAAAATTATTGGCATAAGAGGGTGTAATTTGCCGGAAGCATTAAGACTTGTAATGTAGGCAACATATGACGTCATTACCGTAAAAGCTTACTAGGATTCTGCCAGAAATTTTGGCTTTGCGTCATTTCAATTTCTGTTATATTTTATGCCTAATGGTATCACTTTGAATTTTTTTTTAAATTGTTGCTTATGCTTTTTTGCGAACAGCAGACTAAAATGAGGCTTTGCCTGTTTGCTTGATATTCGCCCTGTAAATATCTCTCATTTTTTTTCAGACATGTTGATCAAGAGATGTGATCTGCGTTAGGTTCCTTAATGGCTAAAAAAAAAAATGGAATGTTGTTACTTGAGATAACTGAAATTTCAAAATAATTCATTATGGACTCTAGGCTGATCGACTGATTACCTGATCTTCAACCATTCTTCTCTGTATTGGACTGAGGAAGCCACTAGTTGGCGAACGTTTCCACAATAAAAATATCCAAATGGTTCACAAGTGTCTAATTTATCAAGTCATTATAAGTATTTTGTTCTAGGACGGCACAGTGTGACCAGGAGAATGAACTTCTGGTTATTGCTCTTGGACGTCTTGTGCAATTGTTCTCAAGAATACTTAAATAAACCTCGCGGAGCATTTGGCGTGGGTTCAGTGCTGATATTTTGATCGCCAGGAAACAGAAGAGCGTATTTAACTCGGGCCTTTGTCGAACGATGATCTGTTAATAGGTTTATCATATGCTGGTCAAATTCAGTTAGGATTTATCCTAAACAAATCACCAAATGTAAGTGTCTAGTTTTCTTGTCCAGTTTCCATTATATGATATATGATTCATTAGACTTTTTCTGTGGCTCTGTAATTTATTTGTTTCTTATTGTTGCTATATAGTTTGTTTATCTTTCATTGTTTCTATGTAGTTTACTTGCTTCTTACTGTTATAAATTTTACTAAAATCTTACTGTTGCTATAAGTATTATTAGTTTCAAACTACTGTTACATACTGTAGTTAATAAATCTTTTTCTGTTGTTATATGTTTCTTGTTGCTGCGATGCTGCTAGTCAGTAAAACTTACTATTCAGATCAACTGTTACTTGTAAATGGTATGGGGGAGGAAGGGGGGGGGGTAGCGATAGTCATTGGAAAAGGTTACTTGTGAACAGTGGACGATATTTTAAGAAAACGCTACGAGTGGCTTTATTAGTAGTAATACAGAGTTAGTTAAAACATAGTATTATACAGTGGACATTTCAGGTGACCAGTATCATTACAGAGAGATGAGGTGGAAGGTGCGTCCAGGTGCAGAATATAGGTTGGACAAATATATGAGAGATGCATTTGTTGGTTTTGAGCAAGACGCTTCTAACATGGGCCAGTATGTCGTCTGCACAGCTTCTCCATATTAAATATTCCTTCACGTGACGACGGATCATAGCATGGATTATATTCTTTCAGCTGAATGTTTAGAAACCTTGAAGCTCCAAAACCATTGCAAGATTGCGTTGGTTTTGACAATTAAAGTTGCTTACTGCAACTTTCGCCTTTGTTGTTTTCACTTGTGATTAGTTATGCCTCTTACACTCAGTAGCCTCATGAACAGGTACACCTGTACACCTGCTCGTTAATGCAACAATTAATGAGCCAATCACGTGGCAGCATTTCAGTGCTTAAAAAAAAGCATACATGGTTAACAGGTTCAGTGATTGTTCAGACCAAGCATCAGAATGGGGAAGAAACATGATCTGAATGACTTTAACCACGAATTAATTTTTTTGGATCAGAAACTGCTGATCTCCTAGAATTTTCATGCATAGCAGTTTTTAGATTTACAGAAGATGGTGTGAAACACACAAAGCATCAAGTGAGCGGCGATTCTGTGGGCGAAAACGCTTTGTTAATGAAAAAGGTCAAAATAGAATGGCCAGATTGGTTCAAACTGACATGAAGGCTACTGTAACTCAAATAAATGCGCATTACAACACTGGTATGCAGAAGAGCATCTCTGAATGCAAAACACATCGAACCTTGAAGGAGATGGGTCCTAGCATTAGAAGACTACACCGCATTCCACTGCTATCAGCAAGACAGGATTGTTGAAATTGGAAAAACGTCTCCTGTTCTGATGAATCATAATTTCTTCTGAGACATGCAGATGGTAATGTGAACATTTGGCGTAAATTATATGAATCCTGCCTGAGCAGGATCCTGAGTGTGCAGCCGACAAATCTGCAGCACTTGTCTGATGCTGTCATGTCGACACAGACCAAAATCTCCCAAAAATGTGTCCAACACCCTGACGAAACCATGCCACAAAAAATTCAGGCTATTCTCTGGGCAAATTGTTGACCTGCTTAGTAGTAGAAGGGTATATCCAGTAAAGTGATCACTGAGTGTATAAGTATCCACTTCTGTACAAAGTCAATGATGCAGTCATCCTATCTGCAGGCATATCTGTGTTCACGAACTCCAGTATCTAATGATCTAGCAATTTCTCCCACATACTTCTTGTCGCATCCTCCACATGTAATAATGCATTCACCTGCGCTGGACGATGATTCACCCTTCTTTTTCTTCAAGTTTTAATAAAAGATGTATAGTTGGAGGCTATTTTCATGGGTTAATTGTTATATTATTTATTTTCATACTGATGCCACTTTATTGGCCAGGAAAACGATATATTGGTATCCTTCTTTGGAGTTGAGCTGGTGTTCCATCAGGAGAATATAATTGTGGCAGGATTTCTGTAAATTCGTATAAAGTGAAGGGGAAACTTTACTGAAGTGAGAGCTCAAGTGGTATACCATCATACTTCAAAGAACTGTAGAAAGCAGATAATAAATGCTTTGAGGAAGAAGACTATGATTACCTCTTTCATTTCGTCGACGTCGTAGTGGTAGATAAAATATAAAAGTTAATTTTTGTAAGTAGGTAAACGATAAACCATGAACAAGTCTGCTCGTATGCTGTAGAATTTTAGCATTTAAACGGCCGAAGGTCCTAAAATAAATATTCCCTCGATGCCGGTCATTTTGAAACAGTGAAACAACTCTTTTTATCTAAAAACAATTATCTGATTTCATAAGTGTATTTAGGCACGAATTCATGAAATACGGTTATTACTTTCGGAGTTATGAAGATCTGAAAGTGACTTTCGTTACCGTTTTATAGCAACATGATTGCATGCAACTTGGAGGAAGTTGCTCAGTTTTATTTTTTATTTTTTATTTTTCCAAATTTCCTAATTACGTTTTATCGATCATTTTTTTTAAAAGGATC
This sequence comes from Cherax destructor, assembly GCA_009830355.1. Lineage (NCBI taxonomy): Eukaryota > Metazoa > Arthropoda > Malacostraca > Decapoda > Parastacidae > Cherax > Cherax destructor. Next base: position 50,701 of record WNWK01007627.1, on the reverse strand, counting down.
ACTTTTACAGGCTAAACGTTGTTATCATACCTCTCCTCATTACAGATCCCAGTCCTATCGAAGGGGCATTACCACTTCTAGGATGCGACCAACAACTGTCAACTAACACCCAGGTACCTACTTACTGCTAGGTGAACACTGGTAATAGGTGAACAGGGGTAATAGGTGTAAATGAATGGTTCAGAGAACCGACAAGTTGATAAATTAGACACATATGCAACACTTGGGTATCTTTATTGAGGAAACGTTTCGCCACACAGTGGCTTCATCAGTCCATACAAAAGAGAATCGTGAAAAACAGAAGGAGTTTGATGTGGTCAGTCCCTCAATCTTCAGTCGATGTTGTCAGTCCATCAATCTTGAACAGAATACAGCATATGTGCTAGGAAGCAGCTTATATACCGTAGGCAGGAGAGGTGCAGAAGTCGTAGGTGGTGTCACATTTGTACAAAAGTGATATACAATACCGACATTTGTCCAATGTAGAAGTAGGTCGTGCCCAAGGGTTGGGCAAGTGAAGAATTCCCAGTATTAAGATCCCAAGATGTTGCTGTGTCAGACAGGATGTAAATGACTGAAATGTACTCCAGCATGTTTATTTTAGCCGATGATATACTATACATTGTGACCATTGGGCACAATGATAAAAATATCACACACGTAGCGCAACTATTTATCAGGAACTTATTGGTAATACATATGTTAAGAAAAATTTATAAATAATTATCCTAGATATGATATATGACATAATGACAGTAGTTTGCTGAACTATGTATTGGTTCATAAAAGGCTGGTGGGTAGACTTCAGGATGTGCATGTTTATAGTGGGGCAACACATATACCAGTTGTAGCTACAGTGTGAGTGAAATGTAAGTGGAGTACAAGGAGAATGGTATCAGAAAGTAAGAGAGGTGAAGGTTTATAAACTAAAAGAGGAGACAGTTAGGGTAAGATATAAGCAACTACTGGTAGAAATATGGACTAATGTTAGTATAGGCAATAAGGATGAAGAGGAATAGGGTAGTTTTAAAAACTGCAGTGTTAGCGTGTTCAGCAGAAGTTTGTGGATATAGGAGGGTGGATGCAGGAGGGAAGAGGAGTGATTGGTGGAATGATGAGATAAAGAGAGCAGTAAGAGAGAAAAAGTTAGCATATGAGAATTTTTACAATTTGTAATGAAGGAGGAATATATGGAGAGAAGGACAGACGTTAGAGAGTAGTGAAGGTATGTAAAAGGAGAGCAAATGAGAGAATGGGTGAGATGTTGTCAACAAATTTTGCTGAGAATAAGAAAAGTCTTGGAGTGAGATTAATAAGTTGAGGAAGACTGGGAATGAATAGATTTCACAGTTAAAAATAGGACATTAGAGTTATCAAATGTAGAGTTGGAAGTATCAGAAAGATGAAGGAAATATTTTTTTTGCAAATCATAAAATTAATAAAGACAGGAAAGCTGTGATTTCGTGCACTGGCCAGAGAGGTACAGCATTATTTTAGGAGTGAGGGACAGCCATCTGTAAGTGTGGGAGAAGTGTCTGAGGCAGTGGATAGAATGAAAGGGGGTAAAACAGCTGGGATTGATGAGATGAAGACTGACATGTTAAAAGCAGGTTAAGATAAAGTTTAGGAATCATTGATGGTTATATTTAATAAATGAATGAAGGAGTAAGGTACCTAAGGATTGGCAGAGAACATACAAAGTTCCTTTGTATAAAGGCAAAGGGAATAAAACAGTGTAATAATTATAGGGGAATAAGTCCGTTGAGTACACCTGGTAAGGTGTAATGTAGAGTTATTATTGAAAGAATTAAGAGCAAGACGGTGAGCAGGTGAACAAGGAAGCTTTAGGAAGGATAGGGGATGTGTTGATCAAGGTTTAACAGTGAACCATATAAGTGAACAGTTTTTAGATAATGGTAAAGAGGTTTTTGTTGCATTTATGTATTTGGAAAAGTCATATAATTGGGTGGTAGGGGAGCAATGTGACAGATGTTGCAAATGTATGGAATAGGTGGTAGTTTACTGAAAGCAGTTAAAAGTTTCCGAGAAGATAGTGAGGCTCAGGTTAGAACATGTAGGAAAGAAGATTATTTCGCAGTAAAAGTAGACTACGGACAGGGATGCGTGATGTTACCATGGCTGCTCTGTGTATTTAAAGATGGGTTTGTAAGACTACGGACAGGGATGCGTGATGTTACCATGGCTGCTCTGTGTATTTAAAGATGGGTTTGTAAGACTACGGACAGGGATGCGTGATGTTACCATGGCTGCTCTGTGTATTTAAAGATGGGTTTGTAAGAGAAGTGTAAGCTGGGAAATGTGAGAAATTGGTGTGGGAGTTGTCACAGTTTTATTCTTTGTGGTGACACTGTGCTTTTGGGAGATTCTGAAGAGAAGTTGCAGAGGTTAGTGGACAAATTTGGGAAGTACTAAAAATTTAAAATAGGAAAGAGCAATGTGATGAGGATGAAAAAAAAAACATGTAGGTAATGAATGATTTGATGTCATATTGGAGGGAGTGAATATGTGCTCAGATATTTGGTAGTAGTGGACTAGTCAGCAGATAGGTCTATGAAAGACAAGATGAACCATTGAATTGACGAGGGATAAAAGGTGAGTTGTGTACTGAGGAGCCTGTGGAGACATTGAACGTTATCCATGATTGCCGAGAGAGAAATGTATGAGAGTATAGTGGTACCAACGTTCTTATATGTATGTGAAGCATGGGTGGTGAATGATACACCTAGGAGAAGGCTGGAGGCAATGGAGATGTCGTGTCTGAGGGCAATGTGTGGTGTGAATATTATGCAGAGAATTCGTAGCTTGGGGAGTTGAAGAAGGTGCTGAGATGGTTCAGGCATTTAGAGAGGATGGAACAAAACAGAATGACTTGGAGGGCATATATATCTGTAGTAGAAGGAAGGCGGGTAGGGATGACCCTAGGAAAAGTTGAAGGGAGGGGATAAAGGAGGTTTTGTAAAACATGTGTATAAAAAACGCACCACATATAATGTCAGTTTACGGGATTTGTTTTGAAACCGGATGCGTATTAGTCCTGAAGAGTAGACAGGATAGGACAAGAGCAGGTGAGGTGTGCTTTTGAGTGAGTACGAGAACAGCAGCGGCTGGAACAAGATGTCATAAGACGTCACGGTTTGGTGTTTGTGTGAGTAGGGGGGTGATTTTGGGTACGTTTATGCCATAGGGTACTTTAATATTTATCTAATTAATCTGATATATATGTAAGGCCTTAGTAAGAGGAGAGGCCTGTTTAAGTTTTGGGGAGTACTTGTGTAGTGTTTTGCCTGCAGAAGGAGGAGGGGGGTCATGGAGCCTCCCTGCTTGTATATGTTTATTTGTTTGAACCACTAGTAGCAGTGCAATAGCCAGCTAATGAGAGTACTTGGTAAAGGTGTACTGGTGTTTGGTGATTTTTGTATGTAAATATAGTTATATTTTGTACGTTTCGTTTTTGTGTCCTTCATTATAATAAAAATAAGTAGTGACCATTTAATTAACGCTTAAATATGAAGGAACAAGCTTAGCCCTGGGTTGGTTTATGCGGTTGAATATTTAAAATGCTCCTAGACCAGGCAGGTTAACTCCTAGGAGCCAGGACATTTATTCACGTTTCGCAGTAAATGGCGTTACAGTGAGAGTGTTAGATAAGAGCTGGTAGAGGCAAATGAATTTTATTATTTGACGTGCTGTTGGAGTGTGAGCACAGTAACATTCATGAAAGAACTCAGGAAAATCGGGTAGCAGGACTTGAGTCCTAGGAGTGGGAAGGGCTTAGCTTCAACTGTCCTAGAAGTGGCTATCAGTTCGATGACGGAGGACAGCAGGTGCAGATTTGATTATTTTGTGTAAAATAGTGTGAAATTTTGAAGCCTCTTAAATTAAATTAAACAAATTATGTTTACCTCTTCAGAACGGCTCCAATTTTTAATGGCTGATGCATCTTCACACCAGAATATTGACAATTAAGTTTTGTTCGTCTTCGGACAGATTCCAACTATTCCATAACTACAGAATGTCTCTTCTTATCGGCTTTAGATTTTTTTTAATGTTGGTGAGTTTTCTTAAAGGTATGTCTCTCACTCTTATTGGGTGATATAAATTCCAATTTGCATTTTTTTTAAGTAAATATTGGTATTAGTATTCAACAATTAAAGAATGGTTCTTTTCATCGGATTCAAAATGCTTTCTATAAAAAACGATAAAATATAAAACGATGAAACATAAAACGATGAAACATAAAACAATAAAACATTAAAACAAAGTTCAATTTGCCAGTTATGTTAAATCGAGTGTTTACTGTGATATAAGTAAAGGTTGCCTCTTCTCGTCGGATTTAAAATAAAAGTTGATGTATCTTAATTGGAAATATTATTTGCATTAATTTTCGGCTGTGTGGCTGACAATTTGTCATTTTTAATCCACTTTTATGGAATAAGATTTTCTTTTAAAATATGAATAAAAATTGTCTCTTACGGGATTTAAAAAGATTAAACACAATATAAATAATAAAAAAAAGAAAATTGAAAACAAATCATATTTTTGTGTAGTTTCTAGATTTAACTAGTGTGGACTTTCCTATTTTCAGAACACTCTGAGCCCCAAAAAATTATTTTATTTCTCCCATATTTTCGTTTATTACTGAAGAACGTTGAGACACTTATGCAACATATGTGAATCTTTATTAAGGAAACGTTTCGCCACACAGTGGCTTCATCAGTCTAATACAAAGCAGAAAGGTGTAAAGAGAGGAGGAGTTTGAGGTAATCAGTCCCTCGGCCTGGAGTCGGTGTGTTCAGTCCATCAATCTTGTGGAAAGTACAGCATAGGGCCGTAGAGGTTGCTTATATACTGTAGTCAGGTGAGGCGAAGCAGGAGGAGGCGGGGTCATAGTGGTACCATCCACTAGTTGAAGTAGGTCTTCGTCCAAAGGTTGGACAAGTGTTGAAGAATGTCTTGTATCAAGATCCCATGATGTTGCAGTGTCTGACAGAGTGATAAATGGTTTTGAAAACCGCACATAAAAGAGAGGAGTTTACGACGACGTTTCGGTTCGACTTGGACCATTTACAAAGTCACACTAACAGAAAAGAGAAATGGAGCCAGTATATATAGACCAGTTGGAAGAGACGGGACAAGAGAGGTTGTAGTAGTAGTGGTAGTGGTAAGGCAGATAGTGGAAGTAGCAGTGGTAGGGGTAAGACTGGTACTGGAAGTAGTAGTAAAAGTAGTAGTGGTAGGGGTAAGGCTGGTAGTGGAAGTAGCAGTAGAAGTAGTAGTGATAAGGGTAAGGCTGGTAGTGGAAGTAGCAGTAGAAGTTGTAGTGGTAGGGGTAAGACTGCTACTGGAAGTAGTAGTAGAAGTAGTAGTGTAGTATAAAGTTAGGCGAGTGGTGGATGGGACAAGAATAGAAAGGGGAGTGAATGGTGATGAGAGGCAAAAATGAAAGAAGGAGCCAAAGGTAGAAGCAAAGGAAGTAGTACAAGTGGTAGTAGAAAAAGTAGGAAAGCTGAAGGTCCACAAGGGGTAAGACAAAGAACACAGGAAGGGGGAATGAAGTGAAGGACAGAGCACCCAAGGCAGAATAAAGGAAACCTTAAACAAGAAAAAGAAAACATAGGAAAGGAGAAGAAGTAGAGAGATAGAAGGAGGTGAAAAAAAAAGAATCAGGTTAAGTCACTTGTTTTCAGACGTTCGGAGAAATTGATAATGTAAGGGGACAGGATGGCGTCTAAAGAGACAAAACCAGGACTAAGATTCATGCAATGAAAGTTGTGTATATTGCACAGTTGTGTACATTCACAGTGACATGTACATTCACTACTTTTCTTATCATGCTTCCTCTGTGTTCTTATTTCTCTCATTCTCAGTGCTTTCCACATTTGTGATCCTCAGTTCCTTGAATCGGAAATTTCCACTCTTCGTAATTTGTTCTCTCGTTTTGGCTACCTTTCCCATTTCATAAACTCTGCCTTCTCACGTACTAAACGGACTTTCTTCTCCCCCAAACTCTCTATTCTTCTGAATTCTCCTGTTCTCTGCCTTCACTATATAACAATTCTCTCCGTTTCTTAGACATCAAATATACTTTTGGTCCGACTAACACCGTACCTCTCTCTCCCCTGTAGATGCCCCTGGTACTTTGGAGAAATTGGCTGTTCTCTTTCCGACAGACTGAAGGAGCACAAATGTAGTGTAAGTCTTCCCGACACCAGTAATGCTCTTTCAGTCATGTTAGAGATCACAATCAACCTGTTTACTGGTCATGCTAAAGCTGTCTAACCAACTTCTACCTTAAACAGTCGCCGTCTTGTTGAATCCTCCCTTATGCACATATTTCCTTGTATGAATCTTAGTCGTGGCTTTGTATCTGTAGACGCCTTCCTTTCCCATTACATTGCCAAATGCTCAAAACTTCTGAACACACGAAACTTAACCTGATTTTTTTTCTCCTCCTCTCTCTACCTCTTCTCCTTTCCTATTTGTTTTTCTTCTTTTGTGTTTCCTTTCTTCTGCCTTGGGTGTTCTGTCCTTCACTTACCATCCAACCCTTCCTGTGTTTTTGGACCTTAACCTTAGTGGGCCCACGGCTCTCCTTGAAGTGCTAATCTTTCTTGGCCTTTGACTGACCCCACTACTACTACTTCCTTTCCTTCTATCTTTGGCCTCTACCTTCACTTTTGCCTCCCTTCACCATTCACTACCCCTTTCTATTCTTGTCCCACCCACCACTCTCCCTACTAATTCTACTACTACTTTCACCACCTGCCTTACCACTACCACTACTACTCCTTCATCCTCTACTGTCCTGTCCCTGCCAGCTGGCCTAAATATTCTGGATCCATCTTTTTCTGTTAGGGTAACTTTGTAAATGGTCCAAGTCGGACCGAAACGTCATCATAAGCTCGTCTCTCATATGTGCTGAATATTTGTGTATTGTTCCAGTCACGGTATTGTGCCTTTTTGTTGTCTATTGTGCAGATGTCAGTGGTAACTAAAGCGAATTTCTACTAAATAAATTTTTACTGAATTAAATTTCTACGGCTATAGAATACATCCATCGTTCCATAGCAACCGTAATCGGTAGTGGGACACACCTTACTCGTTTGTACACTGATCTAGAACAGAATATTCTAGAACAGTGTTCAAGACTATGGAGCAGAACACTTCTTCACGTTGAGGGACGAACCACCTCAAAAACTATTTCTTCAAGGTTGCTGGACTAATCGCATCATATTTACCTCGCTACTAAGCTTCAATTTATTCTCCTTTGTATCTGACTGAAGCCTCGTGCGAAGGCGAAACGTTTCAGTTAGCAATAAGGTTACACAATTGTTGCACATAGTATGTATTACTCTTCAAGATTTCTGATATACGGGATCAACTTTGTCATTCTTCTCTGTATGTTTTCCAGCCCATTTATGTCCATTTTGAAATATGATGACCAGAACAGCGCAGCATAATCTAAATAAGGCCTTTCCATTAATCTATAGGACTGTCGACTCTTATTATTTATTCTTCTTGAAATAAAACCAAGAATTCTATTGAGAACATTATATCATTCTTGTCTTAGGATTAGATTACTGCTAACCAGAACATCTTAATGTTTTTCGCATTCAGAATGATTGAAATCTACTTAAGTAGATCTGACCACTGCATCAATTTTTTTCAGATCTTCCTGTAGAACTCATCAGAATTAATTCGACGGCCTATTTCAGTGTCATCTTTAAATTTGCTTGTGTCGCTATTCAGAAGAACCTAGGTCCCAACAATGATCTGTAGAGAACCGCTTGTGATGCGTCCCCTCTCTGATTTCTCCCCATTTATGCAAACTCTATGTTCCCTATCTGTTAACCAAGCCTATACCCAGGGAAAAAAATCCCCTCGTATTTCATGTGCTTCTACTTTCCACAACATTCTCCGATTTACTGAAGGCCCTATACATAGCATCATATTCATTACGATGATCTACCTCCTCAAATACCTTAGGGAAAACAGTTATCAAATTCGTGGGTCAGGAATGCCCCTTCGTATAGCCGTGCTGAGAGCCATATATCAATTTATGTCTTTCAAGGTGGCTTCGAGTAGCCTCGGCTATTTTTTATTCCATCAATTTTTACACAATGGAAGTTAGGCTAATTGGTCTATAATTCGTAACTAAGGACCTGTCTCTTGCTTTGTAGATAAGTTTCGCATTTGCTATCTTCCACTTATCAAGCACTATGCCAATTTGTAGTGATATATCGAAAAAACTAGCTAATGGTTTGTTAAGTTCCTCATTATATTTCTATATAACCCTTCAAAACACCTCATCAGGGCCTGATGATTTGTTTGGTTTTAATATGTGCTGAGAACCAAGTCACTATTAACTTCGATCGTGCATGGCTTATTTTCGTCCTGACTTATATAATGTTTGTTTTCTAGAATTTCTCTAGTATCTTCCTGCATAAAATCCGAGTGGAACTGAGGGAAGTTTGTAAACATTGCCTTGTCACGGGATGGTAAACTGACTTGACCAACTTTTAAGTGAGTCCATCTCTCTAATGTTTCTCCTAAATACCTGAAAGAAACCTTTTAGGCTGGTTTTTTAATCCTTTGCAACTTAAACTTCATCATTTCAAATGTTTTTTCTAATTCCATTTTTATATCTCTCTTGAATAGACAATATTGATTATAAAGGGACCCCTTTCCTATTTTGAATATCCTGTATGCGCATTTCATTTTACCTACGAGATGTTTTGGTCCATCGTTTATCAATTTAGGATAATTTTTGGTAGTTCTATTCCCTGTTTGGTAGATAGGTTCCCTGGGCAGCTTGAACTATGTATTGAAAAATGACATACTGGCAACCAGCAATGTCTATCTGACCCCACAGGATAATCATCAATTAGGTCACAGCAGTTCGCCCTCCTCCAAAATAATTCCTCAGCCCCTTGAAAACAGCAAATTGAAAAATCAGGAAGATTGACTTGGATGTAGTTATTAAAGTAATTCCATGGTATATTGAAACTGATTAAATTCTGAACGCTTTCACTAGGCTCATCATTAACTGTGCGAAATTCGTTGATTCCCTGTTATTCCTATGTCCTGAGAGGGGCAAGGAAGTGAAAGACACTGTGACAGGGACGTTGAAGAAGCCTGTGACATAATATGAAAGCCTACATGTCTGCCAAACCTACATTACCAGCAATCTTAAAAGTCTAATTTACTGATGAAGCCTCAATAGGCTAATATAGAATCTCTTACATAATTTAAATTAGAGGCAGATGTAGACTAAGTGATCTAATAATACGTAAACATACCTATTAACCAATACATCGCCAACACAGCCACCAACAAGAGTGGGTTCTGCAGCCCACGCTAGGAAAGGCAGTCACTCAGAGGTCTGTAAATAGTGAGGTGATGCTCCTCACCTCACATGCCAGGGACTGTCACGACACTACCTTAGTGAAAGCGACCTCCTCTCACTAGTCACATTAAAAAGCTTGTACAGTGACGGACACTACCCTTCACCAGTCACATTATAAGTGTTAGGAGGAAAGTACTTTCCCTGACCAGTCATTTATACGACACATACTGACAAGATGATTTCTCTTGTTTCGCTAGTCACGGTGTTAATGATGACTCATATACATATTTCACTGTGTTGAAAAAGGGATTTAATATCATACACGCATCCGGTCATCTGCCATTAAGTAACTGTACAAGTTGAATGCGTTGAAATAGGAACGTTAATGAGTTACTACCCACGTGGAAGGTCCACACACTGGAATCTTCAGAATACCTGAAATACACCCACACCCGGGCATACAAACTGCCCATGTCGAGATAGAGGTAAGAAATTCTATGTTATCCTGAGATGGAAAGGCAGGTTCTTTACTGGATTTAACTAATGACCTGACTGGATAATTAACTAATCTGTCAACACACAGACGTACACTATTCTTGACATTAGTGGTCGTTACGAGCCAGAAGGGGTTCTATAGATCTGATTAGGTAGCTAGAATATAAATAGAACTAGCTAGATCCTAAACAGAACCAGTGACAAGAACTAATACCATCACCATAGGTGATGGTTCACAGGTTCATTGGTTCATTGGTTCACAGTGACTGGTTTGTTACTAAGTTCTAATCACACTCAGACATGCTCAACAGAGGCCTTTGTGCAGTGAAAGCAGAATCTTCTACATAATGTTGCAGTTAGAAAGAACTAGCTAGCAAGATGCCAAATGGCTTTTTTGTATAATTCAAAATGGCGGCTGTTTGAATTCCGAGGAATGATAGTAACACCCTCTAGAGAAAGCGGTCGTAAACACAGACGGTGGTGCCATCTGGTACCTCTCTACACTATAACACTAGGCCCATAATGCTATTTTGTGACGTCACCACAACAACACCTGACCGCCTTGTACTTAAACACACACACAAACGCCTTTGTCTCGAGAACACAGTGGGTCAAAACTCCGGGTCAGTGTATTTGTGTAGGAGCGAACAAAGTGCAGAATCACTGTCAAATGGACAGCACTTGACTGGAGGTCAGAACAAAGAGGGTGACCAAACAGCTGATTGTTTGAGCCACAGTGACCGACATTATTAGACAGTCGACTGACTCATAAAGCTGTCAACTACACTTAGGAATCAACAGTCGTTTATCTCCACGCAATAGCGATAGTTCTTGCTGACTCGTAAGTTACCATGGCTACGTAAGATAACTACAGGCTGGGCCTACCCAGGACGTCACCATAGTAATAATTGCCTGTGAGTCATTGATCCAAGAGCATCCAGTTGATTCCGTAATGTTTGAAGATAACTTAAAATTACTGGAGACGAGTAAACAAGCTTAAATAGCTCAAAGCAATTTCAGGAGTTGCTGATGAGCTCAAAAACGAATCAACGGAAATTCAGGAGCGTTATGCAAAAGAAGGAATATATTCTTCAGGCAAGCTGCCACTATAAAAGAGACCCTAGGCGGATAGAGGGTTCTGGGCAAGTCCCTACAATGGGACCTCTCCATGGACAATTAACCCATGTCCCGCCACCACAGATTTGTACTACAACTGCCGCAGATAAAACTGCCTTCACCTCTGAGAACTAAGCTCAGAGGTGAAGCTTATGACCTTATTAAGGGGCTTGATAACACATTATTATGATAAGGATCGAATCACAGCCAAACACGTCACCAGGCTCTCTGATCTTGTGCCTCCTTCACATTGTTTTTCAGAGTTGCAAGTATTCAGAATTGCTCTGGAATCCAGAGTCAGGATAACTTTCGCAGATCTCTGAAGTGACTGGGTTTTAAGTCCAATAGTACAGAGGAAACTGCTTAAGAAAATTCTGGAACATATGAATCTGAGACTTGTTAGACGAAGATTCATCTGTGCCGAAATCAGTAAAGGTTTTCAGCACACTGTTGCCTGTATGCAAACTAATGGTAACAATGTTAAGAGTCGTAATATGTTAAGCGCCGCCTAAGATGTCATCTGTCAGTAAGAACCACACTAACAACAGTACAACTGTGGGTGTGTACCCAAACAGTACACAGCGTAATACAGTGAAGATCAGAGGTAAAGGGAGGTGGAAGAATGATCCCCAATCACAAGTATCCCAGTCACGATTCCAGAATATTTTCTCTGCTATGGGAAGCACTGGACATACTCCGTTGATGAGTTCCCGTCATTACACGTCCGAAAACAAATGTCTACGTGATCACCCAAGAATTGACTGCAGTCCCAAGCATTTAACGTTCTAGAAGTGCCAGAAAACACACAATACAACACTGTCCTCACATTAAGGCTTGCATAGTAAACGAGAAGTGGATCACACATGATAAGGACAGAGGGGAACTGTCAAAGGAGCGAGAGTAGAGTAAAATGGACGGACTCGAGACACTGGGATAATTGTTATAATTACCCCATGATTACTATAATTACAGTGTGAAACCGCAAGAGTAGCCTTCCGCTGTCAAGGGTAGCATGTCCATAGCTTCAAGGGTGTCTGCCTACGATGATTGGGTAAAAAAATTGCTATAATTGCTGAGAGAGAAAGAGGAATGAGTTGGCGGTGAATTAGGAGGGTTAATGAGAGTCTTAATGGATCATAAGAAAGTAATGCAATAATGAGGGGCCTGTCCGTGGGCTAAAAGGGGATACTGGGATGTTAATTTGTGAGTTACTAAGCGGAAGAGTAGTTTTCAGCCAGCATGGGTTGCTTGATTGTAGCTTCACGGTGTCTGCCTACGAAGATTGGGGTAAGTTAATCATCCTCAAAAGCTTAGTGGAACTTATTTGAGTTAATGACACATAAATTGGCATAACTACCATAATTCTCACCCATAGCTTCATGGAGCCTGGCTACAAAGTTGACCGTGAGAAAAGTAAGGCGAATATAGCGGCCGTTAACACTGCCCAGGTTAATGAGTGATAATTGTCATAATTGCTGTCCATCCTGCATCCGGAGAAGTATAAGATACAGAGTGATGGGCATCTGGATAGTATCTGGACTAAGTTAATTATCTTCACTGGGTTAGTGGAATTCTCCTGAGAAAAGTAGGCCGGAAGCCGTCCATAGCTTCAGGGACTCTAGCTACAAAGATTAGCAAGTTTTTAATCACTTCTCTTTGTATTACTACATTGGGTCAGGCGAATGACTGAGGCGCGGTGAAATTATTAGACAATAATGGAGTTGTATAATAGTTTGGGGTACCTCCTTCTGGGAAACATTATTATTCCTGCCCACCTGCTGCCTGCCTGCCCGCGGCCCAGTGAAGGTTCTCCCAGCCTATATTATCTGCCTGTCCACTCTCAGGTGGGGGAGGCTAAGTCGTGAGAGAGAGAGAGAGAGAGAGAGAGAGATAGATATAGAGAGAGTGAGAGAGAGAGAGAGAGAGAGAGAGAGAGAGAGAGAGAGAGAGAGAGAGACAGAGATTGTATATGCCGACCGTGATCACTGCCCAGGTTAATGACCGTTAATTACTATAATTGCTGTCCATGAGAAACATAAAAAAAATTCAAAGGTGAAAACAAAAGTGAAGCTCTACAAAATTTATTTATTAATTAACATTACATGTTTTATTACTCCTCGTTTTCTTCTTCCCCTTCAGAATGGTCTACTTCTAGAAGTATAAATCCAGCAGCGCTGTAGTAGAGGAAGATTTGCGTCTCTTGCACTGATGCTTGTCCCTGGGAAAAATTGTCTCGCCAAGCCTTCTCGTCCCAGCCAAAGATCGCAGGTGTCCCTCTCCTTTCTCTTCCGTGCTGTCATTAGCCGACTCCTCCTCTGTACTGTCAATAACCAACTCCCTCTCCTCTTCCTCCTCCTCCCGTGCGCTATCATTAACTAATTTAAACTTTGTTTCCCCCTCATCCGGAAGACCATAAGATACAAGTGATACCCATCTAGATAGGATCGCTTGTCATCGAATGAGCTAAGACCTCGTTTTCTAGCAGTGATAGTACTCATTTTGCCACTCATATTTCTAATCTGACTATATTGGAAGGTATGTATAGAACAATCTTCGAGAACTTTTTTAAAGTTATTATGAGTTAATAATTGTTGCTCAGACAGAGGTATACCTATCGCGGCTATAGTGGTATCATTATCAGACATCAGTAGACTATTCATTTTGGGTTTAATGCAGACTATTTCTGAAATAAGGCGGTTCCCCACCTCTCTTTTAAGCAAAACTAGAAATCCTTTCCTTGTGTCATCGTAGAGAGGATGGTCTGTGGGGAAGCTAGATGTGTCTAACCATTTCCTCAGTGGCTCCTTCCCGATTTCAACATTAATATTTTTTAATGTTTGTATTAGAATATATTAGTTTTATTCTGTCCTCGTATATTTTGTTAAGAATCATATACCGAAAATGGTACAGCTTAAATTTGGCGAGTTCTAAGATCTGAAACCCTATATAATTAGGGTATGTGAGTTCTATGCAGGGTGTCCCCACTACTCGCTTGTGGCCACTGAAAATAGCAAAGTTTTCACGAGAGGATAGTATTATATACTTAATAAATAAAAATAAAAAAATGAAGTTTGTTAGTATTTTTATTGAATTACATAGGCAAAGGGCAAAACGCTGAGTAAGTTTTGGTGGTTAGACTGATGGCTGTTCACCTCCTGTTCACCTTCTGCCAGGGTGATTATTTCTCTGTCAGTAATGACCTCGGCATAGACTATGAGCCCCCTATGGGGCAAGTCGTGACTACCCTAAGTATTGCACCACGTTTTGTACAACCTCCAGCTCCCAGGTATTCGAGGTTCACCCTCCACTCTTTCCAGTTCATCAAATCAACAGGTCATAATTTTTTTCTCGATTTTTGGTAATACAACCTGGTCCTTGACTGTTGTATTCCTCATGATGTGGCTGTATAACAACTTTGGGTCAGATTTGGCTTTTGATGCTATGCTATTCTCGTATTGCTTCTTGGACTCTTTCCTTATCCTTGCATATTCATTTCTGTCTCTTCGACTCAACTCCTTGTTTTTCCGAGTCCTTTGCGTTCTGTACATTTTCCATTCTCTAGCACCCTTGCCTTTCTCCTCTCTACACCTCCGGGTAAACCATGAACTTACTCTGATCTTCCTATTGCTTATGTTGCCCCTTGGCATGCTTATCCTCTGTCTCTCCTGCACTTTATGGTCACATGTTCCATCATTTCGTTTACTATCTTTCCCTCCAGCTCTTTTACGTGTGTAGTCCCCTTTGTTTGATGTTTGGTTTCTCCCATCCTTCTCGTGCTGCTTCACTCTTCATTGTCAACTCTACTGTGTTTTCGAAACTAAGGACCATATGATGACTAGTTCCGAGGGACGTTTGCTGTGTGATTTCCCCATGTCTCAGTTGTTCAAGGTGAATACGAGGTCCAGCCTTACTGGTTCATCATCTCTCTTTCTGGTTGTCCTTAACATGTTGGTACATGAAGCTTTTCAGCACCACCTCTAGCATCTTGGCTTCAGATTTTCACGGTCTATCTCTTTGTGAATAAAATCCACCATGATGAGCAACTATGCCCTGCTTATGCGGGCTCTTCTGGCAACCTCGGCCAGTGTAGCCACCATCGATCTGTTGCTCTTATTGTATTCTTATCGTGGTCTCCTGCTGTTCGGTGGCGGGTTGTACATCACTGCTATCATCACTTTTGGACCCCAAGTTCCTACTATGAAGTCATCCACTTTACCTCTGACTAGTCCTCCCACCTCCTCTAAACTCCACTGGTGTGTGTGTTTCTTTTTATCCGTTTTTATGCGCACGCAAGTGTGTGTTTGTGTATATGTGTTTGTGTGCATGAGTGTATGTGTATGTGTTTGTGTATGTATGTCAATATGTGAGAATATATGTGTGTATGGTTATTTTTTGTCATCGTCAGCAACAAGTTACAATGTTGATACTGTGTCGCATAAGTTACAACCAACAGCAACAACAACAAAAGAAGCAACAGGCAATAAAACCAAAAAAAAAAAAACAATAACAACAGCTAAAAAGAACAACCGTAAGAAAAACAATGGCGAAACAAGAAAGTTAACAACACTATCAACACCAAGAAGAACAATAAAGAAAGTAATAATAACAAAAATATTAATAAAACAATTAAAACAGTAAAATCATAATAATAACATCGCATTAGTACTTAAAAATGACCACAAAAATATCACCAACATCATTAACAATAACACCATCAACAGAAATAGTAACAACAACAAAAATAGCAACAACAGTAAAAATTGCAACAAAAGTAAAAATTGCAACCAAAAAAACAACAGGACAAAGGATCATTAATAACAGAAAAGGAACAACAAAAAATAAAGAAACAAGAGCAGGAGAGCTACAATAACAACAAAAGCAACAATGAGACAACTACAGTAGCAACAACTGCAGGACAGGTAACAACACCAACAGCTATAACACTTAAAAAAAACATTATAACAGAGAGAAAAACTGAAAAACAATAACATACAAAATAAAAGCAAAAACAATCCAATTCCTTATAAGTTTGTCTTCCTGGAATCAACTCCAGAACGCCTCAGTTGTCGACTAACTTTATGAACTCTGGCCAAACAGATTATCTGGGTTAAGGACAGCAAAGAATAACACTGAATAAATACGCAAAATGAATATTGTATCTTTCAATGCAAATACACAAAGGCTTATGCAAACACATGTAATACATTTATATATACGTATATATTTACATATATGTCGTGCCGATTAGGTAAAATTGGTCAATTAGCAAGAACTCATCTAAAATTAAGTCCTTTCTAAAATGTTCTTTTATACGTTTAAAGATATATTTTTTTCATTTATGTTAATGTAAAAAATTATAATTTTGTACCAAGAGAAACTTTGAAAACCTACCTAACCTTATTACAACAAGCGCAATTTAATTTAGCCTAACCCAACTAAATATATTTTAGATACGTTAACATTAATTTAATAATAAACAAACACAATGAAATATATTTTTTTCGTTATGTTCAGAATGATTTTGGCGAAATTATTGCATACACAAATTTTCACTTGTCTTATATGGCAAGGTGAACGTTGCTATTTAAGCCAAAATGGCAAGTTTTACCTAATCGGCACGACTATATATATATATATATATATATATATATATATATGTCGTGCCGATTAGGTAAAACTTGCATTTTGCTTAAATAGCAACGCTCACCTTGCCATATAAGACAAGTGAAAATTTGTAATGCATATTTGCCAAAATCATTCTGAACATAACGAAAAAATATATTTCATTGTGTTTGTTTATTATTAAATTAATGTTAACGATCTAAAATATATTTAGTTGGTTGCTAATAAATTGCGCTTGTTGATAGGTTAGAGTAGTTTTCAAAGTTTCTCTTGGTACAAATTATAAATTCTTACATTAACATAAATGAAAAATATGTCTTTAAATGTATGAGAAATTTTAGAAAGGACTTATTTAGATGAGTTCTTGCTATGACAGTTTATAATCGGCACGACATATATATATATATATATTATATTATATATATATATGTCGTCCGATTAGGTAAAACTGGTCAATTAGCAAGAACTCATTTAAAATTAAGTCCTTTCTAAAATTTTCTTATACGTTTAAAGATATATTTTTTCATTTATGTTAATGTAAGAATTTATAATTTTGTACCAAGAGAAACTTTGAAAACCTACTAACCTTTTACACAAGCGCAATTTAATTTAGCCTAACCCAACTAAATATATTTTAGATACGTTAACAATAATTTAATAATAAACAAACACAATGAAATATATTTTTTCGTTATGTTCAGAATGATTTTGGCGAAATTATTGCATACACAAATTTTCACTTGTCTTATATAGCAAGGTGAGCGTTGCTATTTAAGCCAAAATCCAAGTTTTACCTAATCGGACGAATATATATATATATATATATATATATATATATATATATATATATATATATATATATATATATATATATATATATATATATATATATATATATATATATATATATGTGCTTACATAAGCCTCTGTGTATTTGCAGTGATAGATACATTATTCATTTTGCATGTTTATTCAGTGTAATTCTTGACTGCCCCTCACCCAGATAACCTGTTTGGCCAGTGTTCATAAAGATAGTAGACAAATGAGGGTCCTGGTCTTGCTTCTAAGTAGGCAAACCGATGAGGAATGTTCCTGTGGATTTTTTTTAACTGTTTTTGCTTTTGTTTTGGGTATTATTGTTTTTCACTTTCCTTTTGTTAGTGTTTTTTTCCTCATGTTGTTGTTTTTGCTATTGTTACCTGTCCTGCAGCTGTTGCTACTGTTCCTTTTGATGGTGTTATTGTTGTTGAAGTTCTTGGTGATGGTGTTGCATCTGTTGTCACTGATTTTACAGATACATTTGCTGTCATTTTTAAGTATTGATGCTACTTTGTTATTAGTTTTACTGTTGTTTTCTATTGTTTTATTATTGTTGTTGTAATTATCAGTGAGTTTTTTATTGTTCTTCTTTGTGTTATTGGTGTTGTTATTTTTGTTGTAACTCTATTGCATTTGTTACTGGTATTCTTTTAATGGTTGTTATTGTTGTTATTTTTATCTTGTGTTGCTGCGTTTGTTGTTCATGCTGTTGGTGATTGACATTGTGCAAATCGTTTATTCAAGATGATTCGTGAATGTTTCAAGCTCTGCAACATCCCTTCAACATAACATCATCATATAGATTGACATGACAGGGTCACACACATCCATTGCAGACGTTTATTATATATTAAATGAACTTTTTAGTTTGAGTTTTTATTACCACCCCTGTACTCAATAAGTTTTAATTAACCTTTAGAAATGAACGAGGTGAGCAGCCTAATGAGTCATTGCTACTTGAGAAAACACAGTTTTTACCTATATAAATAAGGTTATCAAAGAGTACACCCATTAAATCAGAAGTAAGGGTAAGTGTTATTATTTGTTAGCTGATTTATCGTTCCTTCGGAAACAGTTTTATCTTTGTTTCCGGTCACAAAATTAGAAATATTCCCATATAATTAGATTTTTTTTTTTTATATTGTTTTCAAATCGAAAATTTTGGGCATATCTCCTTACACCTTCCCTTGATCACCTAGCTGTAAATAGGAACCATGCTCTTACCAGTTGTAAATAGGAACCTTGCTGTTACCAGACAACTGTAAGTCCAATTCCCTGGATGATTTTGAAATCAGCTATGATAGGATAAGAGATCTGATCCTGTTCAGAAAATGGTTTGTTAATTTTCAGAAGAGGCATAGGACAGAAATGATACACAGTTGGACAATTAGGTATGGATAGTGCTATTTTCTACAAGTTTTCTTCATTATAGATTTATCTGAAAATGTCTCCAAGATAAAAAAAACTCAACAGCGACAAAGTGGAGAATCATGCGGACTCAGAAGACCTGAGGAACGAGATCTCTCATAATCATTCTAAGATCATCTTGACAAATATCAGGATGATTCTCTCCCTCTAATGTTATTTACGTTAGTCTCGTTCTTAGCTCCCAGGAGACTTTTAACTAAATTGTCCTCTTCCAGGTTTTACTCTAATTTATTTCTTCCTTAAATTTGTTATAAGAAAAATTCACAAATTTTGATGAAGACTTACTAGTATCTTTATAATATACATGAAATACAAAACAATAATATTTTGCAAAGGCATTTCAAGGAGATTATAAAAATATGAATTATTAGGTGATCATTAAGAAATGCAAAGTTCTAGAACATTTATTTAGAAGAATATTTGCCTAATCTTATACCAATTTTATTGATTTTGTCACCTCAAGCAATTTTACAGTTCCTCTTGATTCACTGTTAAGAATTATTTACGTATTTCATATTATCTTCAGGTATCAAGATCATTCATATATAAACCAGATGCTGAATTTCCTTCCAGCATCAAGGGGATTACAAAAGCAAAAATGAGCAAAAATTCCTAAGAGTGTACAGGAGGACATGGGTGTATATAAGAGTGATATAATATAAAAGGGTAGTACATGGTAGTACACAGCAATATTTTGAACAAAAAGACTTTAAATGATAGTTCATTGTAGGACATTACTAGTGGTAGTGTACAGCTGCACAAGTGAATATATTGGAAAAAATTGTAGTTTACTATAAAATACGTTACCACAGGTTAGTACATAATAGTACACAGCAGTACACAGTGCAGAACACATTAGTTCAGGAAGGTAAAATAGAATACAATACAGTTCATTGTAAAATGCAACAGTACAAGTACACAAGGGTATTTAAAAATACACAGTATATAGTATATAGTAGTACCTATTAGTACACATCAGTGCATGGTGGAAATTTAATATTAGTACTGAGCAGTCCATGGTAATACCAGATAGTATATAGTTGTACTTGACAGTATACACATTACACGGAGTTCATCATACTATACGATAATACATTTTAACACACAATACATATTAGTACATGCTAATTCGTCCAATTCATTGTAGTACATGTCAGTAAATGGTAGTATAAGGAAACACATGGTAATACACTGCAACATGCTGTAATACACACGTAGTGGGTCAGGGTCCGTTTTGAGGAACATGGCATATCCCGCTATCAGGAGCTCCAAAACCTCGGATCAAATTTTTGTCTTCAAAATTGTTTTTATTTATTTTCTACCTTTTTTTTAATTTGACTAATGAAAATTTAACCTCTTCCACTATAAGGAATCCCACTATGTGGAATAGGGCATATATCACTATATATATATATATATATATATATATATTATATATATATATATATATATATATATATATACTTACCGATTATAAACATTTTAACAAAATCATTTAAATGTAATTCTATTCATTTTAATGTTAAAGCTAGTATAATGAAACAATGAAAACTCAACACTTAATACAACGTAGGATAAGCCTAATAAAATGATATCGTTAGAGAAATATAATTTTTGTCTTCAAAATTTGTTTTTATTTATTTTCTACCTTTTTTTAATTTGACTAAGAAAATTTAACCTCTTCCACTATAAGGAATCATATGTAATACTATATATATATATATATATATATATATATATATATATATATATATATATATATATATATATATATATATATGTCTGCCGATTAGGTAAAACTGTGATTTTGGCTTAAATAGCAACGCTCACCTTGCCATATAAGACAAGTGAAAATTTGTGTATGCAATAATTTCGCCAAAATCGTTCTGAACATAACGAAAAAAATATATTTCATTGTGTTTGTTTATTATTAAATTAATGTTAACGTATCTAAAATATATTTAGTTGGGTTACGCTAAATTAAATTGCGCTTCTTGTAATAAGGTTAGGTAGGTTTTCAAAGTTTCTCTTGGTACAAAATTATAAATTCTTACATTAACATAAATTAAAAAAAATATATCTTTAAACGTATAAGAGAAAATTTTAAAAAGGACTTAATTTTAGATGAGTTCTTGCTAATTGACCAGTTTTACCTAATCGGCACGACATATATATATATATATATGTCGTGACGATTAGGTAAAACTTGCTATTTTGGCTTAAATAGCAACGCTCACCTTGCCATATAAGACAAGTGAAAATTTGTGTATGCAATAATTTCGCCAAAATCATTCTGAACTTAACGAAAAAAATATATTTCACTGTGTTTGTTTATTATCAAATTAATGTTAACGTATCTAAAATATATTTAGTTAGGTTAGGCTAAATTAAATTGCGCTTGTTGTAATAAGGTTACATAGGTTTTCAAAGTTTCTCTTGGAACAAAATTATAAATTCTTACATTAACATAAATGAAAAAAATATATCTTTAAACGTATAAGATAAAATTTTACCTAATCGGACGATATATATACTATATATATATATATATATATATATATATATATATATATATATATATATATATATATATATATATATATATATATATATATATATATATATATATATATATATATGTCGTGCCGATTAGGTAAAACTGGTCAATTAGCAAGAACTCATCTAAAATTAAGTCCTTTCTAAAATTTTCTCTTATACGTTTAAAGATATATTTTTCATTTATGTTAATGTAAAAATTTATAATTTTGTACCAAGAGAAACTTTGAAACCTACCTAACCTTATTACAACAAGCGCAATTTAATTAGCTAACCCAACTAAATATATTTGAGATACGTTAACAATAATTTAATAATATACAAATACAATGAAATATATTTTTCGTTATGTTCAGAATGATTTTGGCGAAATATGCATACACAAATTTTCACTTGTCTTATATGGCAATGAGATCGCGCTTATTTAACCAAAATATAAGTTTTACTAATCGGACGACATATATATATATATATATATATATATATATATATATATATATGTCGTGCCGATTAGGTAAAACTGGTCAATTAGCAAGAACTCATCTAAAATTAAGTCATTGCTAAAATTTTCTCTTATACGTTTAAAGATATATTTTTTTCATTTATGTTAATGTAAGAATTTATAATTTTGTACAAAGAGAAACTTTGAAAACCTACCTAACCTTATTACAACAAGCGAAATTTAATTTAGCGTAACCCAACTAAACATATTTTAGATAAGTTAACATTAATTTAATAATAAACAAACACAATGAAATATATTTTTTTCGTTACGTTCAGAATGATTTTGGCGAAATTATTGCATACACAAATTTTCGCTTGTCTTATATGGCAAGGTGAGCGTTGCTATTTAAGCCAAAATCGCAAGTTTTACCTAATCGGCACGACATATATATATATATATGTCGTGCCGATTAGACATATATATATATATGTCGACATATATATATATGTCTTACTGATAACCTGGTTATCAGTAAGAACATTGAAGCAAATGCATCACCCTTTGTCTTTTTTTCAATGTTATACTTAATAATCATCTTGTTATCAGTGTTTTTTATCATTATCAACTCTGCTTCTGGCTTGGTCTTTCATAGCAGACGCTGGATTTATTGGAACGAGAACCCAGTCAACGGGACATAATGGGACGTAGCGACTCCTCATCTCTCCTTTGACATCTGGAGTGAGATACTACGTATCAGGATTGAAAATATTTCCTGAAAATTGGACTAAAACCGCCTACCCAGGAAGACTAATGTCAGTTCTTCACAACATACTAAGAAGATCTCCTGGACTTAGAAGATTCTCCTGTCATAAAATCACACTGGAACCAACGGCAGCTAATTTTTTATTTCATTTATTTTAATTTTGTCCATACTTCTGTTCAGTCGGAAGACGTTCTCCTGACAATATATTAATGCCTCCACGAAACAAGTGCTTTCAAAATAAATAACAATCCAGCGACTAGCCTGGGATCAAACCCAGGATATTTAACTAGCCTCTTGATTCCTTAGTCCACTAGGCCACCATGCTAAAAACTTCATGTGTCTAGCAAGAACACAGGGTATGCCACTCTAGACGTGAACACAGTTGTTGCTACAGGAACTAATTTCATGCTAGTTCCGTTTGGGATACTAGTCTCACGAGTACTCATATTAATGCATCCACAAAACAAGTGGGTTTCAAGTGAATAACAATACTGCAACCACTTGTTTCGTGTATGCATTAATATGTGTACTTTACGGGAGACTGGTATCTCAAACAGGAGTAGAATGAAATTAGTTCCTGTAGCTGCCACAGCCACAAATGTCCTCGCATAAGGAGTGGCATACCAAATGTATTCGCTGTGCGCCTGACGTGGCTTCGAGTCCTGCTGACTGCGATATTTCTCTGAATATACTTCTTTGTAACTGCGGGGTGCATTGATATGAAAATTGCTTGTGAGGTCAGAGTATACCGAAGGAGAGCTATACGACCCTTGTCAGTTTAGCGCTTTCTTTGATTAAAATAATAGAAAGAGGAGAAATAAAATGCTTTAAAACACGCTTGAGGCCCAGTGGTGCAGCTGGGTTGCGAGAAACATAGTTTAGAGCGTTGTGAATTTTAGCTCTTTCCACGAGGCGGGCTAAAACAACACGGGTTCGATCCCCGGCTAGCCGTAGTTTGTTATTGATTAAATGCCACTTGTTCGTGGTTACAATAATATATATATATATATATATATATATATATATATATATATATATATATATATATATATATATATATATATATATATGTGTGTGTGTGTGTGTGTGTGTGTGTGTGTGTGTGTGTGTGTGTGTGTGTGTGTGTGTGTGTGTGTGTGTGTGTGTGTGTGTGTTGTGTTGTGGTGTGTGTGTGTTAGTTACCATTTTGTCCTAGGCACATGTCGATTAGACACTAGGCCTGTTGTATGTGTGTGTGTGCAAGAATCACGGGCTAAGTGACACAGGATGCAAAATGAAAACAACCACAGAGGGAGTTGAATACTAGCTCTAGGCCTTTCGTGTTGCAGTCAACGCATGAGAAGCTTGCAAAGTTCCAGAAATGAGAAAGTAATCTCAGCAAATTTGTTCCGAGGGACGCCTTACTAAGACTCAGTCTTAGCAAGACGTAATCTTTTATGTCAATGTAATTTTTTTATGTCACATGACTTGTTTACTACGATTAGACGATATTTAGAGCTGGGACTCCCATTATTCCGTTTCTCGTTTTCTGTAAACTGGAAGTCCTCTTCTACCATGGTACCCCATATGGAGAGGGGGGTGGGGTGAACTGAGTAGTGCCTCATCTTGTGAGAGAAGTTGACTGGTGTCACAACGCAAACATACTCCGAGAAACTTTCTCTTGTTCCTTCTGCAACCTTTCATTGCTCCTGATGACGCACAAAACAAATACAAAATAACGTTTAAATAATTTCAGCAATAATATAGGAATACTACTTAAGACGATTGAGATACTCAGTCTCGTATCCACATTTAACATAGAAACATCCTAAAATATTTGGCAATATGCATCCACAGCACGATTTATTTTTAATCAATATTTAACAATATATTACATTAAAAGATATGAATAATATTTGCCAACAGTTAACATAAATTTTAAATATACATCACGATTCAGTTTTAATTTGAACTTCACAAAAATTAACTCAATAACATGAATTAATGATCACTATAAATCTACAAACAGATATAAACAAAGTCTTCAAATGAGTCACAAAACAATGTGAAGTTCAATGATGACAAATTTCAATTACTTTGCTATGGAAAACATTAGAAAATATAACCCAGATTGGAATGCAAAACAAATTCTAACGACACAATAGAGTGAAAAACAAATGTGAAGGACCTGCGATCGATAATGTTAGAGGATTGCACTTGCAAAGATCGTAACAATATCATTATTACTTCTGCTAGGAAAATGATAGGATGGATAATGAGAGCCTTCAGAATAGGGATGCCAAGTCAATCACTTGTTCTCTCTACGCCGGAATACTTATGTACACTAGCTGATTTGGAGAATACACAAATTACTTTCACTGCCCATATAAGCATAGTTAAGCACACCAGTTACTGGAACCGTTTGAAGGTCCTTAACCTGCAGTCCTTGGAACATAGGTGAGAAAGATACATCATAATTTACACCTTGAAAATCTTAGTGGAACTAGTCCCAAATTTTCACAAGGAAATCAGTTACAATTAAAACGAAAGACTTTGCAGGCAGTGCAGCATCTCTCCAACGAGAAGCAGGGGTGCCGTAAGAACACTAAGAGATAACACAATAAGTGTCAGGGGCCCAAGACTGCTCAATAGATCCCTAGCCCTGTTCAAGAGGGAGCTGGACAGATACCTAAAGTCAGTACCTGACCAATCAGGAAGTATCAGCCTGATCGACCGCAATACTTGGTCATAGGAAGAGTTGGTAGATGGATCAATAACTTCCTGACAAATAGAACACAAAGAGTGATAGTAAACAGAGTAAAGTCTGATGCAGCTATGGTGAAAAGCTCTGTTCCACAAGTCACAGTACTCGCTCCCATTCTATTCCTCATCCTCAGATTTGCCATAGTCGATGGTAGTAAATGGTATAAAATACCGACACAATGGAAAAATAAGCACATAAGCAGTATAATGTGATCCTTTATTGACAATGTTTCGCCCACACAGTGGGCTTTATCAAAACACAAACAGATCTACCTAGGTGAAAGGTACATGAGTATTTATAGGATGGAATCAGATGGAGAATGCTGTATAGGTTGGATCTGAACCTCCATGTGACAAACTTCCTCCCAGCATACATAAAGGGGATTACCAATATACCCCTGGCTGTCTTCAAGAAGGCACTGGACAGTCACTTAATTAAAGTCAGTACCTGTTCAGCCAGGCTGTGGTTCGTACGTAAGTTTGCGTGCGGCCGGCAGTAACAGCATGGTTGATCAGACCCTGATCCACCACTAGGCCTGGTCTCAGACCGAGCAGCGGGGGCGTTGACACCCAAAATCTTCTCCAGGTATAGACCGGGTCGTGAGGGAATTGGCCCCTCTCAACATCACAGATTTGAGTTCTTCCCAAACAAAGTTTGAATTACGGAGATTTCACTGCTTACATAAGTAACATCGAGTTAGGTCACCACAATTCAACAAGATACATTCACTAATTTCCATTACATTTTTTTGAAAGAGTTGGTGAGGAAGGCATAACATGTGGCGCTGCTGGGGTTTACTGACTCTGCTGAAGTCAATGTCGTTGCTGGGGGTACCATGGAAGATGACAAAGGCATTGCTGGAGCAGCTGATGATTCTGGGAGGCAGCTTGGGAGACATGTTCTCTATCCTGTATCGAGCTTATAATACACCAATTTTATAGGATAAATGGAACTTGCCATATTTCAGATCTCATTGATAATTTCTTTTATTGTTAATGGGGAATCTATTGATGATAATAAATTAATAATTCAGGGGTGAGCATGTGCCTCTCATCATGAAGGAGATATTTTATCTATGCCCTGTGAATAGTAGTTTATGCGGTCTAACCCACAATTGCTATGCAACTTTCTAGAAATTGAAGTACTACCTAGACACATATTTGGGAGGGAGAAAGCTCCAGAAAAATGAATATGAATTGCTAAAAGTTATATAAGGATTCAAACTCTGCTTAGGCGTTGGGTGGAATTATGAGATTATACGAAGCTACTTTATAAAAGTGGTTGACTCAGAAATGTCTTAAATATACATAAGAATTCCTCAGAATGATCTTATACTCTTAATGTGCTAAAACCTAAAAGAATCAATAGAAATAATATTTTAACTACCAAGCTCAATAATATAATAATATATGACATCAGTGAAATTTAATAATCGTTATAATAAGAAGAAAGAATTATCCATCCACCTTGACTGCTTAAAAATCTTTCAATTATTCATTGATTAAGATCCTGAAATCATGAAAGGAATGATTTTTAATTACTTAGTGCCCAAAAATATTGAAGTGTATTAAGTAAATTCTAATGGAGGGAAGGTAGTTTTTGTTGACACAGTTTTAAAAGCATTGACATATAATCTTTATAGATATTTGATAATGTATAAGACATTATATATGCTCCAACTTTATCACAATTACGTGAAATGTACAATGTTCCTTCTCATTCTAGAATTGGCTAGAAAGTTTTGCAAATATTTTTAATTATATTATTCACTGTCAGGAATAATATAATTAAAAATATTTTTTATTTTATTAACACATCGGCCGATTCCCACCAAGGCAGGGTGGCCCGAAAAAGAAAAACTTTCATCATCATTCACTCCAACACTGTCTTGCCAGAGGGGTGCTTTACACTACAGTTATAAAACTGCAACATTAACACCCCTCCTTCAGAGTGCAGACACTGTACTTCCCATCTCCAGGACTCAAGTCCGGCCTGCCGGTTTCCCTGAATCCCTTCATAAATGTTATTTTGCTCACACTCCAACAGCACGTCAGGTATTAAAAACCATTTGTCTCCATTCACTCATATCAAATACGCTCACACATACTTGCTGGAAGTCCAAGCCCCTCGCACACAAAACTTCCTTTACCCCCTCCCTCTACCCTTTCCTAGGCCGACCCCCTACCCCGCCTTCCCTCCACTACAGATTTATACACTCTCGAAGTTATTCTGTCTCCTTCCATTCTCTCTACATGTCCGAACCACCTCAACAACCCCTCCTCAGCTCTCTGGATAATAGCTTTGGTAATCCTGCACCTCCTCCTAATTTCCAAACTCCGAATTCTCTGCATTATATTCACACCACACATTGACCTCAGACATGACATCTCCACTGCCTCCAGCCTTCTCCTCGTTGCAACATTCATCACCCATGCTTCACACCCATATAAGAGTGTTGGTATAACTATACTCTCATACATGCCCTTCTTTACTTCCATGGACAAAGTTCTTTGTCTCCATAGACTCCGAAGTGCTCCACTCACCCTTTTTCCCTCATCAATTCTATGATTCACCTCATCCTTCATAGACCCATCTGCTGACATGTCCACTCCCAAATATCTGAATACATTCACCTCCTCCATACTCTCTCCCTCCAATCTGATATCCAATCTTTCATCACCTAATCTTTTTGTTATCCTCATCACCTTACTCTTTAGTATATTCACTTTAAATTTTCTTCTTTTACACACCCTACCAAATTCATCCACCAACCTCTGCAACTTCTCTTCAGAATCTCCCAAAAGCACAGTGTCATCAGCAAAAAGCAACTGTGACAACTCCCACTTTGTATTTAATTCTTTATCTTTTAACCCCACACCTCTTGCCAAGACCCTCGCATTCACTTCTCTTACAACCCCATCTATAAATATATTGAACAACCACGGTGACATCACACATCCTTGTCTAAGGCCCACTTTTACTGGGAAATAGTCCCATTCCCTCCTACACACTCTAACTTGAGCCTCACTATCCTCATAAAAACTCTTCAATGCTTTCAGTAACCTACCTCCTATTCCATACACCTTGAACATCTGCCCCATTGCTCCCTATCCACCCTATCATACGCCTTTTCCAAATCCATAAATGCCACAAAAACCTCTTTACCCTTATCCAAATACTGTTCACCTATATGTTTCACTGTAAACACTTGGTCTACACACCCCTACCTTTCCTAAAGCCCCTTGTTCATCTGCTATCCTGCTTTCTGTCTTACTCTTAATTCTTTCAATAATAACTCTACCATACACTTTACCAGGTAAACTCAACAGACTTATTCCCCTATAATTTTTGCACTCTCTTTTGTCCCCTTTGCCTTTATATAAAGGAACAATACACGCTCTCTGCCAATCCCTAGGTACCTTACCCTCTTCCATACATTTATTAAATAATAGCACTAACCACTCCAAAACTATATCCCCACCTGCTTTTAATATTTCTATCTTTATCCCATCAATCCCAGCTGCCTTACCCCCTTTCATTCTACCCACTGCCTCACGAACTTCCCCCACACTCACAACTGGCTCTTCCACACTCCTACAAAATGTTATTCCTCCTTGTCCTATACATGAAATCACAGCTTCCCTGTCTTCATCAACATTTAACAACTCCTCAAAATATTCCCTCCATCTTCCCGATACCTCTAACTCTCCATTTAATAACTTTCCTCTCCTATTTTTAACTGTCAAATCCATTTGTTCCCTAGGCTTCCTCAACTTATTAATCTCACTCCAAAACTTTTTCTTATTTTCAACAAAATTTGTTGATAACATCTCACCCACTCTCTCATTTGCTCTCTTTTTACATTGCTTCACCACTCTCTTAACCTCTCTTTTTCTCTCCATATACTCTTCCCTCCTTGCATCACTTCTACTTTGTAAAAACCTCTCATATGCTAACTTTTTCTCCCTTACTCTCTTTACATCATCATTCCACCAATCGCTCTTCTTCCCTCCCGCACCCACTCGCCTGTAACCACAAACTTCTGCTAAACACTCTAACACTACATTCTTTAACCTACTCCATACATCTTCGACCCCATTGCCTACACTCTCACTAGCCCATCTATCCTCCAATAGTTGTTTATATCTTACCCTAACTGCCTCCTCTTTTAGTTTATAAACCTTCACCTCTCTCTTACTTACTGCTTCTATTTTCCTTGTATCCCATCTACCTTTTACTCCCACTGTAGCTATAACTAAAAAGTGATCTGATATATCTGTGGCCCCTCTATAAACATGTACATCCTGAAGTCTACTCAACAGTCTTTTATCTACCAATACATAGTTCAACAAACTACTGTCATTACGCCCTACATCATATCTTGTATACTTAGTTATCCTCATTTTCTTAAAATATGTATTACCTATAACTAAACCCCTTTCTATACAAAGTTCAATCAAAGGGCTCCCATTATCATTTACACCTGGCACCCCAAACTTACCTACCACACCCTCTCTACATGTTTCTCCTACTTTAGCATTTAGGTCCCCTACCACAATTACTCTCTCACTTGGTTCAAAAGTTCCTATACATTCGCTTAACATCTCCCAAAATCTCTCTCTCTCCTCTACACTCCTCTCTTCTCCAGGTGCATACACGCTTATTATGACCCACTTTTCGCATCCGACCCTTATTTTAATCCACATAATCATTGAATTTACACATTTATATTCCCTCTTCTCCTTCCATAACTGATCCTTCAACATTATTGCTACCCTTTCCTTAGCTCTAACTCTCTCAGATACTCCTGACTTAATCCCATTTATTTCTCCCCACTGAAACTCGCCTACCCAATTCAGCTTTGTTTCGCTTAGGGCCAGGACATCCAACTTCTTTTCATTCATAACATCAGCAATCATCTCTTTCTTATCATCCGCACTACATCCACGCACATTCAACCAACGCAGTTTTATAAAGTTTTTCTTCTTCTCTTTTTTAGTAAATGTGTACAGGAGAAGGGGTTACTAGCCCATTGCTCCCGGCATTTTAGTCGCCTCATACGACACGCATGGCTTACGGAGGAAAGATTCTTTTCCACTTCCCCATGGACAATAGAGAGAATAAAAGAACAAGAGCTATTAAGAAAAAGAAGAAAAACCTAGATGTGTGTATGTATATATATGCATGTGCATGCCTGTATAGTGTGACCTAAAGTGTAAGTAGAAGTAGCTAGATATACCTGTTATCCAGCGTGTTTATGAGACAGAAAAAGACACCAGCAATCCTACCATCATGTAAAACAGTTTCAGGTTTCTGTTTCACAGTCACCTGGCAGGACGGTAGTACCTTCCTGGGTGGTTGCTGTCTACCAACCTACTACCTATGATTAAAAATATTAATATTAATTATAAAGACACGAGAAAGAGTAATATAAACCAGTAGCCTTTTCAACGTCAGAAGCATCGAGGAGAGACAATCTGTACTACATAATTTCCTTCAGGATCTTAATAATAGAAAGGTGCTGTCTATCATTCCGAGTTAATATCTATTCTGCATCCAACGGTTTATGAAACAGGAAAACAATTGAGAGAGAAAACGATTAATGATGCCCCGTGGCCTGGTGGGTGAAGGTCTCGCTTCACACGGCGAGTGTTTGGGTTCGATTCCCAGCGAGGGTAGAAACATTGGGCGTGTTTCTTTACACCGGTTGTCTTTATTTATCCATCAGTAAAATAGGTACCTGGGAGTTAGTCGACTGGTATGGGTTGCATCCTGGGACAAAACTAACCTAATATACCCGAAATGCTCAGCATAACAAGCGGCTTTCTGTATAGTAGTATGTGAATGATGTCCAGTAGGCCTGTATACCATGTGCATGTACTTGTAGTAAATAAAGGTATAATTATAATATTTTTTTATATTATTATTTTTATTATTATTATTATTATTATTATTATTAGTATTGAAATTATTATTATTATTATTATTATTATTATTATTATTATTATTATTATTATTATTATTATTATTATTATTATTATTATTATTATTATTATTATTATGTTTATTATTATTATTATGTTTATTATTGTAAAGGTTATGAAAGCAATTTTATTTCATAAATACTTAAAGCTGATTTACCTAAATTATCAATAAGATTTTTCTAGAGGTAAATAAAGATATCATATGGGATCTACTTACTTCATATCGAGCTAAAGGAAACGTTTTGATTTTTCCATTTGACACATTGGCTGTATCGTGAAAAATGTTCAATATTTTATTCTTGGGAAGAAATTAACAATGGATCTTATAATCTGAAAATAATAATAATAATTAACCAACATTAATTGTTTTTGTCTACAATGAAGTCTGTACAATTAAACAGATGGTCATATTATTAATTACTAGCTGTAGAATTATACTTATTCTTATTCTTCCCCTAACTGCAAGGTTATTTCATCAGTTTTTTCGTCACTATAAAGAAAAAAATGCTATCCAGTTTCTGAAACATTTATGGATAAGAAGGGTTTCCCATGAGAAATGAAAAATAGGCTTACCTATTTTTACCTGTCATCAGAAAAGTATCTGAAAGGTGAGAGTAAGTCAGGTGTTTAAAGGCAAATGATCACATGTTAGTAAACAGTCAAATGTGCACGAGTAAGATCTAACCTCGAGTGTTTGAACATATTAATATTAAACAATAAATATGGTCTTTAGCAAATAATTACTGGAAATATTAAACTTTATATTATTGGGATGAGAATGTGATCTTAATTTTCCCTATTTACTATTATGACTTTAGAGATACTTTAAATATTTTATCAGAGCCTAATGCATGAGACCCTAATGAAGATTTACTACAAGTATTGTACCTGTTAAATAATACTTGAAAAAAAAATGCAAGTTTTATTAAAAATACCATAACAAGAATACTGTTAAGGTGTTTGGGGTTAACAAATCGCTCGTCCAAGGAAAAAAAATCAAATAGATTCCCTATTAATTGAAGAGCATACTATATAATCATGGACATATAATAAAGCATGTGCATATGATAAATAGTTAAAAGTTATTGAAGCACATATAGACAAGTACCCAAATGTCTTATCAGCCTTCATATACTTCATACTCTCAGCATCTTGGATGTTGCTATCAAGTAAGAGACCACCTTCGAAATATTACTGACACCAAGAGTCACTTTACTCAACAGAAAATTGTTATATGTATTTATTCATAATTTTAGCGCGTAGAAAAAAGTAGACTTGGTAGATAATTTTAAACCTTTAAATTGATAAAATTTTAGCTGATGATAAGGAAAAACCTTATTGGTGCTATAAACATCGATGTTAATTATAATCTAAGATTTATATAGGTGAGATGAGTATTATCCTCTCTATGAATATCATGTTTACTTGTACCGGCAGTTTCCCACTGAGGTATGGCGGCCCGAAAGTGAAGAACCACTTTCACCATCACTTCATCAATGCCGAGCAAGAGGGGAGTGTCGATACTACATTTCAAAACTTCAAATATCCCCACCCAATAATGGGTAGGTAAGAAAAGCAAATGTGCAAAAAATAATTTCGAGATTATAACTCATAGATCAAAGAGGAAGATTAAGTTGTAAAAACAATTAGTGTGTCTCCTGCATGTGAAATCTATGTAAATATAACAAAGTGAGTCATAGCTACACAATATATTCAATCAATAGAGATGAGAGCAGTATTTCAGTATCCATCCTTGGAGGAGTTTATTTATTTAGCTCACTTAAGAGAAAGGAAGAAAGGTTAAGAAATATAACTTATATAGAGTGGGGAGTAGATGACGTAAGTTATCGTTTATGTAAGCCATTTACATTGATCATTCAAGCTCCATAAGTAATCAAATTTGGAAAACAAGTGATGTCATTGATGGTGGTTATTTTAACAAATCAATGAAAAATCAATGGATAGTGAGTTTAAAGCTAGTGGGTATGAAGTTAGTTTTTTCGGAAGATACACATTATAATGAAAAGAGTTATTCTCAACAAAATGTAATAAAAGATGGGAATATTGACTTCTATAATAATTTTCACATAATTTAAGCTCTAAATCAAACAAGTGAAACAAACAATTGGTTCCTTCACATTCTTTATTAAATAGTCTTTAAGAATGGAATTAAGACTACTTAAATTAGTAACAAATTTTCTATAAAAATTTACTGATCCCAGAAAATTTCGTAGCAATTTTGTTTTTGTAGTTGGAAAGGTAATCTCTAGAACTGCTTTTGTCTTATTTGGAAGTGGAGATAAATTATTTCCGAAATAATAAACCCGAGGTATTGCCTTAAAATATCCAAGAAAACATTTCTTGGATTAACTTTAAGGCCACGAGCTCTGTAACACAAGCGACAGTGTCGTAAGATGATCGTACCAGACATACTCAAACATTTTTTAAGTCAGAAAGGACAATTGTCAGGAGCCTGATATACGTGGCACACGCGGTGACAAAGCCGAAAGGCATTGTGCAATATTGCATTAGTCTCTATGAGTAGAGAAAGCAGTGTGTGGTTAGAACCTGAGTGTAACGAAACTTGATGGTACGCTTGCGACATATATAATTCAGAGAAGAATTTATAGTCATGAAATTTATATAAGTCATGATTGATTAATTTTATTGGTTTTGCATCCCATTTAGTGATCGCATTTAAATTAAGGAAATCTTGAGCCAGTCAGTAAGAATTATCCGTTTTCTTAACCATGACGACTGAAGAACAGAAAGCTGATTTAGAAGGTTCTATGATGTTTAACTTTCATTGTCAAACACTTTCCGTAAGTGATCGGTGTCAGATATCTATTCCAGAATTTCTGTCTTATTGGTTCATTGTCTGACAATTCAGTATTGTGAACAACGGTAGTGGTAAGTCCTTGGAGCTCTGAGAACACATCTTAAAAAATATTTACTAAGGCACTTACCTGAGACTTTCATATAGTTCACTGATGTTAAAGTTTGAGTTACTCTTTGGAGAATCAACCATTAGAATATTAACAGGTTCCTCCGATTCTGTGTGAGATTCGTTATCTAAAATAGAAACTTTGCAGTCACAAGAATCATGACCGTCAACAAAACTGTAAGACTTAGTATCTTCATCAAAGGAGTTTAAACAAAAAGTAACTTCTCTACGACAGTACGTCTTCAGAGTATTGACATGATTCATTCTTTTCTTACCCGTGGCATCCAAGAGATAATCCACCTTATATCAGACCTTTACTACTTTATACGTTCCGCGCAACGAAATTAACAGTTTGTTGGATTTGTCTGGTAAAAGAACCAAAACTTCATTATCAATATTAAATTTAAGCTTAGAAGTCTTGTTGTCAAAATAGGTCTTGTATGTTTTCGTGGAAGCATTGAGGTTCTTGACAACCAACTCAGCGGTTTCTTCTAACATTTCTCTAAGATATAAAAGAAGCAAAATAAGTATAAAGGGAACAAAAAGCCATACAGGATATTGGAAAAAAAAAAGAAATATTTTTATTTCTATGCAAAATCCAAGCTGAGAACTACCTGTAGAAATGGACCACTATTGAGAGGAGATTCGTATACTGACGATGAACAGGAAATGAGTGAAATCCTCAAAGAACAGTATGAGTCGGTGTTCAGCAACCCACTAAATGACAGCAATTTAGAAAATGCAGAAATATTTTTTCACTCCAGCAGAAGGCCGCGCAGATGGACAACATGCTCACTCACTCAGCACATGGACCAGATTCATGGAAGGCTCTATTTATAAAAAAGTGCAAAGTACTAATAACACAAGCCCTCAGTATTCTTCGGAGAAAGAGCTTAGATCTTGGTGAAATACCGGAGGCCTTAAAGAGTGCGGACATAGCTCCTTTGCATAAGGGAGGTACTAGAGCACTAGCTAAGAATTACAGACCAGTAGCCCTAACTTCTCACATAGCAAAAATCTTCGAAAGAGTCATGAGAGAGCAGATTACAAATTTCATGAACCAGCACAACCAGCATTATATTCACACCACATATTGCCCTCAGACATGACATCTCCATTGCCTCCAGTCTTCTCCTTGTTGCATCATTCACAACTCATGCCTCACACCCATACAAGAGCATTAGTACAACTATACTCTCATACATTCCCCTCTTAACTTTCATGTATAAAGTCTCCACAAACTCTTCAGTGCACCACACACCTTTTTCCCCTCATCAATTCTATGATTTACCTCATCTTTCATAGACCCATCCGCTGACACGTCCACTCCCAAATATCTGAATACATTCACCTCCTCCATATTCTCTCCCTCCAGTTTGATATCCAATCTTCTGTTACCTAATGTTTTTGTTATCCTCATCACCTTACTCTTTCCTATATTCACTTTTAATTTCCTTCATTTACATACCCTTCCAAACTCATCAACCAACCTCTGCAACTTCTCTTCAGAATCTCCGAAAAGCACAGTGTCATACGCAAAGAGCAACTGTGACAACTCCCACTTTATGTTAGATTCTTTATCTTTTAATCCCACACCTCTTGCCAACACACGAGCATTCACTTCAATTACTACTCCATCTATAAATATATTGAACAACCATGGTGACATCACACATCCCTGTCTAAGGTCTACTTTTACTGAAAAATAATCTCCCTCTCTCCTACATACACTAACCTGAGCCTCACTCTCCTCATAAAAACTCTTAACTGCTTTCAATAACATACCTCCTATTCCATGCATTTGCCACATTGCCCCCCTATCCACCCTATCATACGCCTTTTCTAAATCCATAAATGCCACAAAAACCTATTTACCCTTATCTAAATACTGTTCACTTATATGTTTATGTATTTGTAAACACTTGGTCTACACACCCCCTACCCTTCCTAAATCCTCCTTGTTCATCTGCTATCCTACTCTCTGTCTTAATCTTAATTCTTTCAATAATAACCTTATCATACACTTTACCAGGTATACTCAACAGACTTATTCCTCAATATTTTTACACTCTCTTTTGTCCCTTTGCCTTTATACAAAGGAACTATGCATGTTCTCTGCCAATCCCTAGGTACTTTACCTATTCCATATATTTAATAAATAAAAACACTAACCAATCCAAAGCTATATCCCCACCTACTTTTAACAATTCTATTTTTATCCCATCATTCCCAGCTGATATACCCCTTTTCATTCTTCCCACTGCCCCACGCACTTCCCCAACACTCACAACTGGTTCTTCCTCAATCCTATAAGATGTTTTTTCTCCTTGCCCTATACACGAAATCACAGCTTTCCTATCTTCATCAACATTTAACAATTCTTCAAAATATTCCCTCCATCTTCCCGATACCTCTAACTTTCCGTTTAATAGCTCTCCTCTTTTATTTTTAACTAACAAATCCATTCGTTCCTAAGGCTTTCTCAACTTATTAAACTCACTTTAAAACTTTTTCTTATTTTCAATATCTCACCCACCCTCTCATTTGCTCTCTTTTTACATTGCTTCACCACTCTCGTAACCTCTCTTTTTCTCTCCATATACTCTTCCCTCCTTACATCACTTCTACTTTGTAAAAACCTCTCATATGCTAACTTTTTCTTTCTTACTACTCTCTTTACATCATCATTCCACCAATCGCTCTTCTTCCCTCCCGCACCCACTTTCCTGTAACCACAAACTTCTGCTGAACACTAACACTATATTCTTAAACTTACCCCATACATCATCTACTTCATTGCCTATACTCTCACTAGCCCATCTGTCCTCCAACAGTTGCTTATATTTTACCTAACTGCCTCCTCCTTTAGTTTATAAACCTTCACCTCTCCCTTACTTGCTGCTTCCATTTTCCTTGTATCCCATCTATCTTTTACTTTTACTGTAGCTTCAAGTAAAAAGTAATCTGATATATCTGTGGCCCCTCTATAAACATGTACATCCTGAAGTCTACCCAACAGTCTTTTATCTACCAATACGTAGTCCAACAAAGTATTGACATTACGCCCTCGCCCTATATCATATCTTGTATACTTATTTATTCTCTTTTTCTTTTTCATTTACACCTGGTATCCCATTTAGGTCCCGTACCACAATTACTCTCTCACTTGGCTCAAAAGTTCCTACACACTCGCTTAACATCTCTCAAAATATCTCGCTCTCTCTCTCTTCTCTATACTCCTCTTTTCTGCAGGTGCATACACAATTATTATGACCACTTTTCACATCCGCTCCTTATTTTAATCCACATAATCTTTGAATTTATACAGTTATATTCCCTCTTCTCTCTCCATAACTGATTCTTCAACATTATTGCTACCCCTTCCTTAGCTCTAACTCTCTCAGATACTCCTGGCTTAATCCCATTTATTTCTTCCCACTGAAACTCCCATACCCCCATTCAGCTTTGTTTCGCTTAGAGCCAGGACATCCAACATCTTTTTATTCATAACATTTGCAATAATTTATTTCTTATCATTTGCACTACATCCAAACACATTCAAACATCTCAATTTTATAAAGTTTTTCTTTTCCTTGTTAAATTTATACCAACTTAACTGTCTGATAGTAATTTATCTTTCTCTAGCTGCTGGCTTGTCTGATATTAATTGAGCTGCAGCTTCTGAATCCTCTGATATTAAGTGACTTCCAGCAGCTGGGTTTACTAACAAATGTTGTGCTCTAGGTGTTGGGCCTGTTATCATTGGCTGAGGTCCGGTTCCTGGGCATGCTAACAAGCGATGTGCTATAACCGGTGAGCGTTTTTAACGAAGGTCATGCAAGAACTCCATGGCCTCTTAACGCAATCTGAGCTTCAGCTGTTGGGCCGGCTTAGGTATTCTGAATTCCAGCTGCTGTGCATTCAATCATAGACTGAGGAATAGCTGCTGAGCCTGCTAACATTGGTTATGATCCATTTGTTTGGCCTGATATCACAGGTT
Organism: Cherax destructor; assembly: GCA_009830355.1. NCBI lineage: Eukaryota > Metazoa > Arthropoda > Malacostraca > Decapoda > Parastacidae > Cherax > Cherax destructor. The sequence continues at coordinate 12,419 of WNWK01007627.1, read as the reverse complement.
GTGTTGCAGCCTATTCAAGGATTCAACATCTCTGTGTGTTCTCCTTCCCGAAATGAGGAGTGCTTCATTTTCGTTAATTAAATAACTATAGAAGTTTCGGTATGAAACTGTGGCATGTTTCAATTCGCCACTTCTGCTGACATACCGATGGACCGAAATGTGTTTGTAAAAAAACCTGGATGTTTCTCCTACTTATTTTTGTGTAGCAATCGTTGCAAGGGATTACGAATAATCCAGCAGTAATTTGTTTTTTTGTTGATAGATCTCTTATTTGTGATGTACTTGGTCATAGTTAAGGCAGTAGTGGCTGCTTGCAATTTGGTATTGCAGTGAGTATTGAAAATTTTTACTACAAAGCTGTAGAACAGAACTTTATTCGTGAAGTTAAAAATAAATGAAATGTACTAGAGTATATATAGTCAGACCAACATTGCTAAATAGAATAATGAATTTAAACGTTGCAGTAAGGAGAAGGCTGGAGGCAGTGGAGATATCGTGTGTGAGGGCGATGTGTGGTGCGAACATTATGTAGTATATTCGTAGTTTTGAAGCTACAGGCTGGTATGGAGTTACCTAATTTTTTTGGTGGAGCAAAATTACATGACTAGGAGTGCGTATAATCAGGGGTGGAAGGAAGGAAGGAATGAAGGAAGGAAGAGGAAGGAAGGACGGAGGTGAGGGAGTCCACCCGGGAATGATTTCATTTTTTTTATCACCCAGATAAGGTGGGTAACGGCCAGTATGTTATGAGAACTGTTGCTGAGGTGTTGCGGAAGTGTCTTATCTACGTGAGGAAATGAACTTGGAGGTTGAGCACTCACCGAAAAACAAATAATCAGTAAACAAATAATAATACAATAATCAAATAATGATATGGATAAGATATTTAATATTAATAATTTTATTACCCAATAATAAAAAAAGATAGAAACATGAACCAATAATTCTATGTTAAGCACAAATGAATAGTAAATAAAATAAATTTACGAATAAAACTGAAGGAAGATGTGGTAGGGAGCTTGGAATAATCCATGTTAAGGCTCTTTAAAAATGTGTTGGGTCAAAGAGACTGATGAAGACATCCCATTCATCAATTTAAACAATAAAAAGGAACAATACCGTGACTGAAACAATACACAAACCCTCATAAAGGATGAATAAACTTATGGCGACGTTTCGGTCAAACTGGACCATTAACTAGTCATTAGTTAATGGTCCAAATCGGAACAAAACGTCATCATAAGTTTCTTTCTCATATGTGTGGGATGTCAGTGATGTCAGTGCATCCAGCGACTGACATAACAGTTGATGTAGCCAGAACAATTGTCTAGAAAACCCCGCTGCATTATTGATCCCCGGACTGTGCTGGGGCCGAGGCTTGACACAGCACACAAGACACAGACTTGATGACTACTCGACCACTACAGCAGCTCAGCGGTTAAGTTGGCCAGAATCTGTGAGTCTTATTTCATTGACAGCTCAATCCGCATCCCAACACATTGTCTACAGAGTTAGAAAAACAGAGGCTACCAGGTTACACGTAGTTTATGGCATGGAAAAAGAAGTAGTAACCAAGTTTTAAGTAAATTTGACGTCATTATAGGTAACCTTGAAATGAAAGACAAAACCCAAACCAATAATCCCAGACTACTGACTACTCACCCTTGAAAGAGTCAGGCGTAAAGTATGTGTTGTTCACCCCGATCACAAGGTCAGTAATAGTAGTTCTTATCTGGGAAGCTAGGCAGTGTTGATGTTAGAACACCACCCCAAGTAGTGAGTTAGAGAACCATTACTCATGTCTTAAATACTCACTATAAAAAAAATGAAAGAAATACTTTCAATGAATTAACATATTCATCACATCCGTGTTAATTATGTTATGTGCACTTTGCATGTTGTATACAATCTCTAATGAAGTGTCGAAGTTAGTAAACATTTGGAAAAGACAAAATCGATTTAAATGTATGCATGCTTCTTCAAAAAATTATCTTCTGTAAATATGGAGAGCACGGTGGAAAATGCTGTGATGATCACGCATTTAGTCCTGGAGTCATAATGAGAGCTGAATTGTATATCAGTGGTATTCAGTAACGACAAGATAATTAATAAGACACACGTGCAACATCTGGGTATCATTCCTTGTCGACGCTTCACCAGCCTGTGGGTTTTTCAATACATGGACATAATATAAAGAGGATAAATATATACAGAAGACAGTGGAGGATGAGGTAATCAGTTCTTCATCCTAGGAGCAGGTGATGAACGCCCTAGTCTTAAAGAATCTGAATCACAGGTAGGAAGACTCACAGCAGGCGAAGGCATTGTCACTGGTATGCGGGACTCACTAGTGCAAGTAGGTCTTGCCTGCAAATTATCTTTCTTTTCACCAAAGTGAAGAAATAGATCCATGTGCAAGTTCTGGGTGTCTTTATTTGTAGACGTTTCGCCATCCATTGGTTTGATCAATACAGTACAATGACATTATGTGAAGAATGGAAAAATATATACACAAGATGAGGTAATCTGTCCATCTGTCTATCAGGCTTACGGCCTGAAGCACAGGCAGAAAGACTGTCGCTGAGGGTCCTGCAGCAGACTGGTAAGCTGGATTTCCCATTGGAAGTAGGTCATACGAAAGGGATGGACCAGGAGTAAGCAAGAATTTTGCGGAGATGTCCTCTGCACGTCCCTCATGTGACGCCAGTATATAAGTGACAGTATTACTTCATGTGCCTCATATTCTTCACGACTACGATGCTCTTCACTAACTCCAAGGCTGAGGGACTAATTACCTCATATTTTGTATATAGGCCTCCATTCTTCACATTATGTCCATGTATTGTATTGATAAAGCCACTGGATGGCGAAACGTTAGCAAATAAAGATACCCAGATGCTGCTCTTGTGTCTAAATCGTCAATTTGTCAGTATTATATATAATTCATGTACATCATCACTGAGTGCTGTGATAGTGAGTCTCTGTATAGAGCATTTTGAAGCGAGTTTCCATCCATTATTTTCTTCTCGGTCACCTGGATTAGCAACATCGACCACATACTCATAAAAATATCTAAAAGATTCGACGTCCCTACCAATCAACACAGGCTTAACCCGGCCGAGCCTTTCATCCACTTTACATTGCATGAGGAATTCGACGGAACTCTCTCTTTCCAGGTTTGCCTCTCTGCACACATGACTATGAGTTGTATTTTAAAGCGTACAGTATACCCACCAACCAACACCAGCTGCTTCACTCCCACTCACATCACCACACCAAGGTCATGCAGGGACATCACAGGCTTCTTCCTAGGTGCTCTCCTACTTTGATGCTCACCGTGTTTGCATTAGTGAATTCCTTGAAGAGGTATGTTCTTAACTCGAATAAACTAATTCTTATCTTTAATACCGTGTATATAACATCATTAATTCACCTATAAGAAGTTATGTAGTCTCTATGACAACTTTACTGTGAAATATAATTTCAGTACAATTTCTAGCACTAAATTTCATATAGGAACCATTGCCTTCACCACAATCAAGGACATCAGCAGGAAGAGTCGCCATAAGCAATGTTGCACTAGTGCACGAGTGTATTTAATACCTTGAAAAGACTAGCAAAATATTTGCAGGTGAAACATCCTAGGACTTTCCAAACGTATTTTGGAACACCAATTTGCCAGCAGCACTGATGGCATGAATAATACTGCGCTTCACAACAATGTCAGAGAGATCAACGGTTTCATCAACATAGAGGAGACTCTTGCTAAGAATCTTCTAGATTATCTTCTTATGTGGCAATAGTTGAAAAGAGCACTGAAGTGGACCTGCCAACCTTAATGAGGGAAGCCATAAACTTTCCACTTGTCTCACACCTAACCTGCCACTTCACCTAGCGAATATCTCCCATGAATACTAACCTTTTATGTCTATGTTTATTTGTTTGTGCCTTGAGAGTCACTCTGTATGTGGAACCTCCTCACTTTACTACATTTATGTATTTTTTTGTCACATTGATGACCACAATTTCTGGGTCTGATTTATAAAATCTGACGAGGTTTAACTTCAGCTTCTGACGTGATCATCTACCAGCTGCACTCATACCATTTACTTTTTAGTTCTAAAAATATTAATCCGGTACTGTCACAACTTATTTACTTTTAGGTAGGTTACCCATTTACTAACACTCCTCAGAAACTTCTCGTAATGTATCTCATGTAAACCACTCCCACAGAAACCTCTAGGCAAACCCCTCCCGCGGCAACCTCTAGGTAAACCCCTCCCGCGGCAACCTCTAGGTAAACCCCTCCCGCGGACACCTCTAGGTAAACCCCTCCCGCAGCAACCTCTAAGTGAGTTACTGTTATTCTGCCACATCTCATAATGTTCTATAATGATTTTTCATATGCTGCCACACCTGAGCACTTTCTATGTTTATTACTCATATATTGTCACTTTCAAAAAAAATCTGTATAGGTTAGTCATACTCTGCCACACCACAGCAACCTCTAATTTCTTGGAATTTTACTCACATACCAGCACATTCTAGCAACGACCACGAATAATGTTCAAACACTGGGCGCCCCAGTGACGTCTAGGCCTGTCACATACTGCCACACTTCAGTTACGTCTTAAATGTTACTTATATAATGACACATTCCAGCAATTCACTGTCAAGACCCACTAACATTTTTTTTTTTAATTTCTTCCTGACTTGACTACTATTACACCTGTATTATGAAAACTATACTAGAGGTGCACTAGTGGTCTAGCAGGGATATGAGTTGCACAGGTGGCAAAAAACGTCGTACAAATGTCAATCAAATTTATTTCCAAACTTTCAGTCTCGCTTCTGCACCTAACCTTCATTCACTTCAGGTTCTTTGAACACTTCCCAGCTCACAATCATGTACTTCAAGCTACACACATCGAAATCTCTCAAACACTTGCGACTTGTTCACCTTCCCCACACACTCTAACAATTGAACTGTTTACCTTTTAATCTCATATGAAGTCTCTTTGTTCTCAAACATTCATCTAATAAAAAAAATATTAGGTTATTTAGTGAGAAAATTATAAGATTACTAAATGTAAAGAAAATACCATTTTTTGCTTCTTTTAGGGTCACCCTTCCTCTGTGGGAGACGGCCGGTGTATTACAAAAAATACAAGAAAAAGAACAAATATATTCCAGTATATATTTTGTAAGATATACTGAAAAAATAAGGAGAATAAGTCAACGGAGTCCTGGAATCCCTCCGTTAATCACAATGACAACTCAAATAAGTTCAACTTAAAACATGAGAAGCGTAATTTTAACTCGTCCATCCAACTCCTGGTGAGAGAGTGAGCAAAGTCTAAAAATATTTGGTACTGAGTGTGGGGTGAATCTATATAGTTCTGGAACTGAGAGTTGAAGTCTATAGATACCTACAGTACTGAGAGGGGAGAGGTATCTTGTACACAGAGTGAGAGGCAATCACACTCTATTTGCGAAGCCGATATAAACCAAATACTGACATTGGAAACGACATTATAAGTATGGAGCTGACAGTAAGGCAAATGTACATAATTCTGGTACTGAGAGTGAGGAAAATCTATGTAAAGATTGTACTAGGAGTGAGGAAAATCATATATATGAAAATGAGAGCGGGGGCAGTCTAAATAAAATAGTTACTGAGAGGGGGAAAGTCAATATAAATCTGGTGCCTAGAGTAGGGCAAAAGTTTATATAAACCAGTTACTAACAGTGAGGGAAGTTTATATAAATCTAGCACTGAGTGAAAATGAATGTTTATATAAAACTGGTTCTGAGAGCAGTAAGTGAAGTCTATATAAATTTGGTACTAAGAGTAGAGGAAAGTCTATATAAAACTGGTCCTGAGAGCAGTAAGTGAAGTCTATATAAATTTGGTACTAAGAGTAGAGGAAAGTCTATAACAATCAGTTGCTGAAAACGAGGAACGTCTATATAAGCCAGTTACCGACAGTGATGGAAGCGAAAATCAACCAGTTACTGACAGTGATGGAAGTGAAAACAACTAATTACTTACAGTGGGGAGTCTTAATAAACCAGTTACTGATAGTAAGGAAAGTCTACTTAAACCAGTCACTGACAGTAAGGAAAGACTACATAAAAAAGTTACTGATAGTATGGAAAGTATACATAAACCAGTTACTGACAGTAAGGAAAGTCTACATATACTAGTTACTGATGGTAAGGAAAGTCTACATAAACCAGTTACTGATAGTAAGGAAAGTCTACATAAACCAGTTACTGACAGTAAGAAAAGTCTACATATACTAGTGACTGATAGTAAGGAAAGTCTACATAAACCAGATACTGATAGTAAGGAAAGTCTACATATACCATGACTGATAGTAAGGAAAGTCTACATAAACCAGTTACTGATAGTAAGGAAAGTCTACATAAACCAGTTACTGATAGTAAGGAAAGTCTACATATACCATGACTGATAGTAAGGAAAGTCTACATATACCATGACTGATAGTAAGGAAAGTCTACATATACCAGTTACTGATAGTAAGGAAAGTCTACATAAACCAGTTACTGACAGTAAGGAAAGTCTACATATACCAGTGACTGATAGTAAGGAAAGTCAACATAAACCAGTTACTGATAGTAAGGAAAGTCTACATATACCATGACTGATAGTAAGGAAAGTCTACATAAACCAGTTACTGATAGTAAGGAAAGTCTACATATACCATGACTGATAGTAAGGAAAGTCTACATAAACCAGTTACTGATAGTAAGGAAAGTATACATAAACCAGTTACTGATAGTAAGGAAAGTCTACATAAACCAGTTACTGACAGTAAGGAAAGTCTATATAAACCAATAACTGACAGCGAGGAACGTCTACTTAAATCAGCTTCTGACAGTAAGGAAAGTCTATATAAAGAAGGACTCATCTCACGAGAAAAGTTTTCTCATAAAAGTTTATAATGAGGAAAACTGATTTCTCGACGAATTAGTCAGGGGACTTATAATTTTAAATCCAAAGACCACTTTTTCACTTTAGGTTACAAATAGATAGATATCTATATAGCAACTTATCTATCAATGTCTATGTATATCTATCTATTTATCTATCTATCTATCTACCTATCTGTGCAATACGATCACATTAAACAGGTGATATCACTTATGCAGAACAAAGACAGAGAAAAAAAAATCGCGAAATTACAAGGGCTTTCGTGATTTCTCACATTATCAAGGAATTATAAGAATAAAAGGTTAACAGAAAGGAATATATAAAAACCAGACTACACCTTGCTGCCACCCCACAACAACACCTGACTTTTTTGGTCTAATGTACCTTAAATTCTTCCAATATATATATATATATATATATATATATATATATATATATATATATATATATATATATATGTCAGTTTCCTGAATCCCTTCATAAATGTTACTTTGCTCACACTCCAACAGCACGTCATGTATTAAAAACCATTTGTCTCCATTCACTCCTAACAAATACGCTCACACATGCTTGCTGGAAGTCGAAGCCCCTCGCACACAAAACCTCCTTTACACCTCCCTCCAACCTTTCCTAGGCCGACCCCTACCCCGCCTTCCCTCCACTACAGATTTATACACTCTCGAAGTCATTCTGTCTCGTTCCATTCTCTCTACATGTCCGAACCACCTCAACAACCCCTCCTCAGCTCTCTGGATAATAGTTTTGATAATCCCGCACATCCTCCTAATTTCCAAACTCCGAATTCTCTGCATTATATTCACACCACACATTGACCTCAGACATGACATCTCCACTGCCTCCAGCCTTCTCCTCGTTGCAACATTCATCACCCATGCTTCACACCCATATAAGAGTGTTGGTATAACTATACTCTCATACATTCCCCTCTTTACTTCCATGAACAAAGTTTTTTGTTTCCACAGACTCCGAAGTGCTCCACTCACCCTTTTTCCCTCATCAATACTATGATTCACCTCATCCTTCATAGACCCATCTGCTGACACGTCCACTCCTAAATATCTGAATACATTCACCTCCTCCATACTCTCTCCCAGGAAAAATGTACTAGTTATACCATACAATGAGAATCTGGCTTGCCTACGTGAGACATTAAAAAAGATCAATATAAACCTTGCTTTCAAAAATACAGGAACTGTGAAACAAAGACTGATTAAAAACACACCCTCCATCAAAGTTGGTGGGGTTTACAAGGTCCCATGTACTCACTGTCCTCTCTCATATATTGGTCAAACATATATGCAAGATATGCAAGACAAGCCACGGGGGGGAGAGAATCTTTAGCTCAAGTACACACTAAGTTCCCTGGTGTGTACCAGTCGCTCCAAGGTGCTTCCAGTAACTATTTCATTGCTTGGGAGAAACGTCGTCAATGAATGATTCCATTATACGTCAATTGTGTCTCATTACTATGTCTCTAATCAAGTGAGATGGACCATATTGAAATAACTAATTAAGATCGAAAATAAATACTATTAGATATAAACGAAACCAAAGCAGTTAATTCAGTCGAGATACCGTTTTTTAAGTGAATTTATTAAAAAAAATATTCTTAGTTCTTGAGATTCTATGACTCAATATCAAATGATTAACTGACAGTGAATAGCAAAATGGCAAACTTCTTACAATTATTCGAGAATGCTGTAAAGAGGACTCTTTAAACTACTATTATGAGTCGAAAACTGTTTCAATAATAATATTTTATTAATATATATAAATTATTTTTATTGTTTCTGGCGCTACATCATCGTAGATGATGTAGTGCCTTTAAACAAATTTATAATAGAATTTGATATAAAGAGAAGGAAGACATCTGAACACCTACGGAAAGAACTATATAACCCATCTTGAATAAAATAAAGAAAGGTGTTTAAAAAATTATATGAAAAATTCCTTTTCACAAAAAGTTGGAGATTGCTATAAGGAAATCAATTTGAAGAAAACAGTATATGACAAACTAGGATGCTCTATGTTTCAGGAACTACAAACAGGTTACCACAAATTAGTAATCGTGTACTAATAATACCATTTTCTCTCGGGAATATTAACAAGTACTTAGAGTCATTTATGCTAGTTACATGCTCATTTGTTCATGTTGATTGTTTATGCTTTAGGTTACTTACCGTTTTACGCAACAGTATAATGCTCTACGATTTATTCTATGTATATTATTAGTCTGCTGAAAGACCTCATTAATGAGTTTGCCGAAATATGCTGTTTCCTATTTTTTAGATTTTTTTTTCTACTAGTTCCTTTGTACGTGGGCTAAAATTAAATAACCATCCATTTGAGTCAGGTATTGATCACGTGTCTTCATGGGGTGAGGCTGTTCCTGTCTTTCCTCTTATAACTTTTCATGCAACTTACGTCGTTGACCATACCTCGTCGTCCTTATTCATTTGGTTTTATCAGAGCACAAGACAACAAGAGACAATCACGTGCTGGACGACCAACCAACCACACACGTCGCAGACTTACATTATAAATCTGGCAGAGCAGATGCGTGCTCAGCTTCACGGAAACTTATCTTGCAGACATTGTCTTTTGACAAAAGGTAGAAAAAAACAGAAGCAATTATCACAGAGAGCGAGAGACGCCAGTTGAATACTACACTTTTAGTTTGCTATCATTTTTGGTAGCGACTTTTCTTTGTTTTGTTTTGCACCGTTTCGGCGTTGTATATCCCCACAAAATTTCTGTTTTCAGCAACGGTTGGCTAATGCCAGTTCTCTTGCGCAACCATGTGTCAGGTTCCTTTTTATAAGCATACATCCAAAGTTATTACTGCTACGCTTTAAATCATTCTTACTGTTACTCCTGCTGTTCTCTTGATATTGCTCTTCCTGTTCCCTTGTTAGTGTTCTTGCTATTCATGTATTGTTGCTTTTTTAGTCTTCCTTGATATTACTCCAACAGTCATTTTCATATTACTTCTCCAGTCCAGTGTACCTTGATGTCAAATTTAACGTATAGTTTCAATTACCAACACTGACAAGAAAAACGTACAAAACATGTTTGGTTAAAGTCAAAATAATGTAAAACACTACATACAACACATGAAAGCAATTCATTACATAAACAAACTAACATTAAGATATAAAACAAATTAGGCCATGAATATCTGGTGTCACTATGAGGAAATGCTTCAATCCTCTTGAACTGACTATTAAATAAATTTTATTGACTGCCTGAATGACTTACGATTATTTATCTCTTATTTTATAGTCTCAGCGTTGATTGGTTTGTGACCTTAGCCTGTGTTTAATGCTTCGTTTACTCATATGAGTTTAGTTCGAACATAATTTTTTATCATTTTTAAGCTTTCCGTTGGTTATTAAAATCTTGCTATATTATTAGTGTCTTCGTATTATTTAATTAAACAATTTAATTAAACAAGATTGAAAGGTGACTTTATAAATAAATTAATTATATCTTCATTTCTACAGGTACATGTACAAGGTATACAGGCCTAGCTGACATCAATGACATACTACTATATAGAAAACCGCTTGTTATTCAGAGCATTTCGGACAAATTAGGTCAGTTTTGTCCCAGGATGCGACCCTCACCAGTCGACTAACACCCAGGTACTCATTTTACTAATAGGAAACATAGACAACCGATGTAAGGAAACACGCCCAATGTTTCTACCCTCGCCGAGAATCGAACCCGGACGTCCACGTGCGAAGTGAGAGCTTTAGCCACCAGACTGGATTATAATATCTAAATATTACCCAATCAAACATTACAGCTATAATGTATTTTTGTGCTATCTATAATTCATTTAGATACAGTGCTGAAGTAATATATTACACGCGGAGTGTATGAAAAAAAAGAAGAGGTTAAAAGAGTAAAGAGTAAGTATGAATGGTGAACCGATGGGAGAGAGTGAGAAAAATTTGGGAAGAAATTTAACAGTAAAAAAAAAAAAAAGGGGGGTGGTAGGAGTTATTAGATAGGGAGCCGGAGGTGCTGGGAAGAAGGATGGAATATTTCGAGTAGTTGAATACTCATAACGAAAGAGAAGCGGCTATTTTAAACACTGGGCAGGGAGGTAAAACATTTTGTAGGAGTGAGGAAAGAGGCAGATATGAGTGTGGGGGGAAGTGTGTGAGACAGTGGCTAGCTTAAGTGGGCAAAACAAATACGATATTTGGTATCACAAAGAAAATTATATTATTATTATAATCAAATAGAAGCGCTAAACCACAGGGGTTATACAGCGCTGCAGGTTATTGTAGGATGCAGGGAGAGTGAGTTGTAAGAGGGAGATGGACGATTAGTAGGGTATGGAGTGCTAGATGACGGTGGGTAGTGCAGGGGTGGAGGGTAGCAAGAGATCGAGGTAGAAGGGACTGAGGGAGGTGCTAGAGGTATAATCTTCAGAGTTTGTGTAGTAAGTCAGTTTCTGTCAAAAAGTCAACAAGAGAGTCAGGATTAAAGGAGGGTCCATCTGCAAGAAGGGAAGGTAAAGAAAGGCCGCAGAGCGAAGACGTCGTTGGAGGTAAATTCTGCGTGCTCGTTGATAGAGTGGGCAGTCCAACAGGATATGTCAGACAGACACTGGAACCTGACAATGCTCACAGAGAGGGGCAGGGAGCCTCTCCATGAGATACCCGTGAGTAAGACGAGTGTGGCCGATGCGAAGACGGGAGAGAGTAGTCTCCCAACCTCGACATTGGTGACAAGAAGGCCAGAAACCTATAACCGGTTTAATAGAATGAAGTTTGTTATTTAGCAGGTCAGACCAGCGTTGTTGCCAACCGGTGCGAAGGTGGGTAGCAATGACCGCAAAATAGTCCGTGAAAGGAACACCTCTATATGAAACTGGAAGGTCATGTACTGCTGACCGCGAAGCAGTGTCTGCCTGTTCATTGCCCTGTACGTCAACATGACCAGGGACCCAACAAAAAACAATATCTTTATGCTTGCTAAAGATACGGCGTAACCAAAGGTGGTGAGGTGTATCAATTTTACGGATAGCCTGTAAAGCACTAAGGGAGTCTGAAACGACCACAAATGGTGACTCAGGCATAGATGCAATACGGATAAGTGCCACAAGAATGGCATACAATTCAGCCGTAAATATGCTAGCCGAGGGTAATAGATGCCCTCGTACAACACTGTCCGGAAACACTGCTGCGAGTCCGACGCCGTCAGATGACTTTGAACCATCGGTGTATACTGCGATGGCATGGGAATGAGAACGGAAGTGGTCTAGAAAGAAAGAGCGAGAAGCCGCCGTAGGTAGTTGGGCTTTCGCGCAAGGTAGAGGAATAGAACAGACACGGACAGCAGGAACTTTCCAAGGGGTAGGGGAAAGGGAGATGTCACATGAACATATAGAGGTGGGAGCTGAAGGGAAGACACGAGTGAATGTAGA